>CM056722.1:136807233-137099715 GCA_029844215.1 Przewalskia tangutica | reverse complement strand
ATTTAAATTTTAAAATTTTAAATTTAAATTTTAAAATTTTAAAATTTTAAATTTTAAATTTTAAATTTTAAATTTTAAATTTTAAATTTTAAATTTAAATTTTAAATTTTAAATTTAAATTTTAAATTTAAATTTAAATTTAAAATTTTAAATTTTAAATTTTAAATTTTAAACCCTAAACCCTAAACTCCTAAACCCTAAACCCTAAACCTAAACCCTAAACCCTAAACCCTAAACCCTAAACCCTAAACCCTAAACCCTAAACCCTAAACCCTAAACCCTAAACCCTAAACCCTAAACCCTAAACCCTAAACCCTAAACCCTAAACCCTAAACCCTAAAACCATCCAACAGCATTTGGCCCAATGGTCAAAGGTTAGGCTAAGGATACCACGCATGGAGGTCTGGGTTCGATTCCCCATATCGCCAGAGTGAGATTAATTGCCATTCTCGCAGTGCAAGGGAGAATAACCCTAAGCCTCTAACACGGATGGAATTACTCATGAAAATCCTCCAAACGCAGTAGGACGTTTGGCGATTCCGCAGTCCAGCCGGGGGTCTGTTGATAAGGAGGATTCGAACCCGAGACCACGCGCTAAAAATGACTAATAATTAACCACTCAACGGCTAAATAAAGCCAACATTTTAAGCCAACATTTAAAACATTTTTTAACATTTTTTTTTTTAAAATTTTAAACCCTAACGGTGAACAGTAACGCCGCCGCGCGAATAAGTTGTCACCGCTGCTTTATCGCTTTCCGCTAACTCCAGATTCGCCGCCAACGAGACTACTCCCAAAAGCTTCGTCTTGACACCCCCGTCATTCCCATACCCACCACGAACTTCGACTATCCCTAAATCGTCGAATCGAGATCAAAACGCATGCGTTCCGGATCGCTTTTTCGATTTTCCACGACGCCGTGCTAAGTCGATTTAATCCGGTTAGTACCAACAGATTCGCCATCTCCTCCCGTCATTTCTATACCCACCACAACCTTCGATTCATCCTAAATCACAGATTCACTCAAATCTAAAAACCTAAACCCTAAACGCCGCCAACCATTTTCCGGCGACACCACCTACAATGACGGCCGCGAGTGGTTCCAAAGAAGATCAACGTCCTCTTCCCGTCATTTTGCACCCACCCACGACTGCCAATTTTCTCCAGATCGCCGGGACGACCAAATCGTTTTTTCCGACGGTTTGAGTTCGATTTCCGGTCGGGTCAGGTATTGTCGAGGGTCGTGGTTGGTACCATTGTGTTCGTCTCAACAAGCTCTACAATTCCCATTAAATTTCGAAGCACAACACTCGTTTTTTCAAGTTCTCCATATTTTCCACAATCACGGCAGAATGGCGGCGGTCATACCGGGCAAACACCAATCGAGGTCGCCCACCCATTTCTTCTGATTTTCCACCGCTAATGACCCCCCAATGCAATAATTCATTGACTTTGGATCAAAATGGTATTTTCCGGCGAACATCTAAGCCAAACAATGGCGGTACAGCGGTGGTGCATCCTCTGCGCAATTCAGCCCTGCCTTACACTGAATTCGCTTTGCTCATGTTCTCCAATCATCATCTCCGATAACCGGATCACGTCCCAACAAAGCTCAGAATGGTCAAATACCACCTCCGTTAGCACATAAAAAGGTAAATTATTTACACGGATAACCTACATTATTGCTACAGAAATCTGAAATTGATGTGTTGATAGCGCGTCAAGATTTGAAATGGGCGTAATAGGTAAATTTAGTCATGGCATGCCTAACATAGATTTTCCGAGGACCAATTACCTAAACAATTGAAATTGAAAGCCTGTTAGAATTGGTTATCTGCTTAGCCGTCATATTCTCGATTCGATGCTCAATCAAGAAGATTATGATACGCTTATGTCCATCTCTTCCAAATTTTGATATTAAAGACAAGAGGGAATCCTATCCTTTACGCACTATGAAATATGATGTTTCCTTTGACCCTACAAAAGAAACTAGTATAGCTGGGCTTGGTTTCATTTCCTAACCTTCCACTGTCTACTTTGACGAGTCTATCCTATTGTCTATTGCTTCACTGTTGGTAGACCCATTTGTGTTGATGCGGCTACCAAAAATATGACCATTCCTAGTTGTGCTAAGGTTAAGGTCGAATTAGATTTGTTGCCAACACCCAAAAATATCCAAATCCAAATTGCATCGACGAGGAATTCAAACAAACTCTTACAAGATTCATTGACTTTCTCCCAAAGTATTGCACTAATTGTTCCCTTCAAGGACATGATGTGCACGGTGTTGGAAACTCAATCTCGAGATGAGACCTTCGAAGGACAAAGAAAATACACATCCTGCCCCCTCCTCCAAAAGACAACCCACAAAACCCAAATCCCCTGAATAATCCAAACCCAACAAACAATCCACCCAAAAATCCCAATCCAAACAAAGAAACCCCAAAACTACAATTCAAGCCAAAGAAGCCCTAAAATCCAAATGACTGCAAACAAAGCATAGTAAAAACGAAAGAAAATACTCCACAAGTCCAAAAGCCAAAACCAAAAATACTGGAATCAAATCCATTTCAAATATCTAAAGTTAACCAAAAACAACCTCCAAACAAAAACACACAAGTCTCTATAGCACACCCCTAAATTCCAATCACCCCCAATCCATTACCTACCCCCACACCTACTCAAATCCATCAACAAAACACCCCTCCTTTTCAATTCATGGCACAATCCCTTCCCACCATTGCTAGCACCTCCTACGCCTTACCTATCCCCAGCCGCCCTACTATAACCCAGCCACTTACCACAACTCAAACCCCACCTGAGACCTCTCACCCTCCCCCTCCTATTGAGCCAAACCCACCAGAGACCACTCCACACCTATCCTCACCCGACGTCACACCCCTTATTCCACCTGAACCCATCCCACCTCCCACAGAACCTACCCTTCCTCCAGATACTACACCCTTCCCTCCACTCACCCTTACTCACCCAGTATCCCCACTGGATATTGGGAAAGCCAAAGCTAAACGCTCTATATTCTCCTCCGCACCATCATCCCCTACCTCACCAAAATGTATCCTTCGTCAGACCCATTCTCGATTGGCATTAATCTTGAGCTACCTTCACTAGCCAAGAATTTTGTGCCGTTGAACCAAGCTTGTACTAGCATTCCTCTTCCAGAGCGTGGGGAGAATTTGTGGTAATGAGCTTGTTATTGCCGATAATGATGATATTGAGCGAGGTCGATACCCGCAAGGAATACATGGTTGACGTAAGATGATAATTTTGTTGACACGGCCGACTTGTTTGATGAGGATAGGATACAGCGGTTGACAAACCAGCTATAAGAGACTTCACCCCGAGGTATCGCTTTGCTATAGAGGATCTTGATCCTTTTACGGGCATAATACTCGAGGGTAAGGAGATCCCACAGTTACACCAAATACATCGATTGGTTTCGATAGGCTATTCCTATTAGGAATAGGATATTCGTGGATCGAGGTCGCGAACGTGATGAAGTTTAATCGAAAAGGTACGATTTTATCAACATATTCACGGACGCGAAAGGCACAACGTGGCGCCGAAACAGTGCAGTTTGATGACGCGAACAACTACGCCCATCTGATATCATTATGAGGCTCTTCACAGAAGCGCATGCAGTTGCAGGCACATCAGCCCTACACTCTTCATCGCACAGAGCAACAGATGATAGCAGATATGACACAACCAGGCAATGATAAATACATGAAGATGGATACTAAGAAGTTAGATCGGACACTCGTGCCACGACAGATGCATTGCTAGCTCAAATGCACTCCAACCCCATTGATTCCAATACGCACGCTCCGAGGATTACACATCGCAACCTCATCCATCACTACTAGATCCGCATCCGCATCCCACCCAGGACTCCTTTTACATGATCAGATTTTTAGAGTATTTGGGGGATGACAGAGATGAGACACTTCAGATTGAAGACTTTGTATGCCCGGAGGTAGCTTATAGCTTTAGGCTTACATTGTATCTTCATTTTGTTTGTATCCGCATTTGTAGTATCATCATCGAGTATGTTATAAACTCGGTGATGATCATTGCT
This sequence comes from Przewalskia tangutica, assembly GCA_029844215.1. Taxonomy (NCBI): domain Eukaryota; kingdom Viridiplantae; phylum Streptophyta; class Magnoliopsida; order Solanales; family Solanaceae; genus Przewalskia; species Przewalskia tangutica. Next base: position 137,095,619 of record CM056722.1, on the reverse strand, counting down.
TATTTGATTATTGCTTCTTCTTTCTTTTTGCACTCGCCGATAAGTTAGTATTTTCTCACGGGGCCCATGTACTTTCCTTTTTATATATAAAATAACCTAGGCCCACAAGCCTAGTGGATTATCTAAAAAAAAAAAAAAAAAAAACCTAAAACCTAAACCCTAAAACCCTAAACCCTAAAACCCTAAACCCTAAACCCTAAACCCTAAACCCTAAACCCTAAACCCTAAACCCTAAACCCTAAACCCATTTTTACATTTTTTAACTTGGCCGAAAATGCTCCTCCCTCTCTCCTAAATTTTGGCCGAAACCCTAGCCTACCCCCTTCACGTTTTCCGGCCACCATGGCCGTCACGGCCACAGGCCGGCCACCTCCTGTGGTCGGCCATCACCCCACCACAATTTCCCACCCCCCCACCTTTTCCGAAATCCCGAATCGACTTCACCCCGGATTCCGGCTGAACAAGCGGCATGGTCCCAAACCCTAACGCCGCCGTCACCCCTACCCCCTCCTCCTCGAATTTTGTGCCTCTTAAACCTATCACCTATCTTCATGGTGAACCTACGATTATGTTTGAGGAGGAAGAAATTGATTTGATGATTGAACAACAAAATTTGAAACTTATGTAGTTGGTAAGTTTTCAAATGGTTGGACGGATTTTGATTTCTTGCGAAAGGAAATTCCTAAGCAATGTGGATTAAAATCTGAGGTTAATATAGGGTTGTTGCATCATCGTCATATTCTAATTCGTTGCTCCATCGAAGAAGATTATGATACTTTGATGTCTAGCCCTAGTTTTTGGATTAAAGAAAGAAACAAGATGTTGCTAATGAGAACATTCATTTGGAATGTTAATTTTAATCCAGAGGAGGAGTCCAATATTGCTTGGGGATGGATCTCATTTCCTAATCTTCCACCGAATTTCTTTGGTCATTCGGCCTTGTTCACGTTGGCGGCGGCGGTTGGAAGGCCCTTAACCCTAGATTCGGCCACTTTGAAGAATACAAGGCCAAGTTGTGCTAGGGTTAAGGTTGAAGTGGATTTATTGAAAATTCATCCTCAAAATATTCATATTTCTTTCAAAAGGAATGGTTTAGTTCATACTAAATTGCAAAAAATTAGGTTTGACTTCATTCCAAAATTTTGTACTACTTGCAAACTACAAGGTCATGATGTTGATGGATGTTGGATATTAAATCCGGATTTGAAGCCAAAAAAGAATGACAATGGTGATAGATCGATGGAAAAGGAGGTGGATTCAACAAAAGGTAATCTTCCAAACCCTACCCCCCCTTCTATTTCCGCCCAAAACCACCGCCCAGATCCGAAACCCAAAAATTCTCACGGTTGGCAGGTGGTTACGGGAAAAAAGACGAAAAAAACCACTAATCAAAACCCCAAAAACACTGTTCCGGCAACATTGGAGGCCGGAACCACCACCAACACGTCAAATCTGACCTCCCTGGCAAAAAATTCAAAAAATTCGGCCCAAATTAATATTTCCGACGCCGGAATAAATGACACGGAAAACCCCACGAACCCTACCATGGCCACACCGATCACGAACCTCACCGCCGACCCCCGTAACCACCCCACCCACTACCTTACCCTCCCGCTTTCACTCAAAGAAATGCCATGGCAGCTGGGCCTAACCCTACACCAAACCCTAGCCCAATTCAACCTAACCCTAACCCTAAACCACCTACCCAAACCCTAGCCGCCAACCCATCTACGGAAACCCTACCCACGACCCGACCAGAACCTGCACTCCCACCCCACCCCGCCAGATCTACCCCACCACCCACGCACTTCCCACCCCGCTGCCCATCCCCTATGCCGAAACCACCTCAAAAAACACTAAACCACTAAATGAAACCCTACCCGATTCACTGACCCGACCCGACCCATCAACCCGACCCGACCCACTTACCCGATCCAATTCTGCCCCAACCCTAACCCAACTGACCCACCTACCCTACCCCCCCTGGTACCCTAGTCCTAGACACCGATCTCCCCCCCCCCAACCTCACCCACATATCCGAAACTACACCTAAAAACCCTAAACCTATTTTAAAAATACCAAATGCCCCGACCCGACCCAATTCCAAAACCCGACCCAACACAAAATCTAACCCGACCCAGCAACCCATTAAACCTACCCCCCCTCTACTCCCCACGTACCCTCTCAACCCGAACCCACTAACCTTATAATTCCTAAACCCGTGACCCACCCACCCCCGGAAACCCGTACCCCACCACCCCCTTCGGCCCAAATCCATAGCCCATCCAAAATACAAAAATCCCAAGAAAATTCAAGTCCTAAATCTATTTCAGACACGGGCTCCTCTACTCAACCCCAAACAAAATCAACCACCAAGCCCAACACTAATTCAAAGCCCACAACCATTAAAAATCCTTCGGCCCAAAATTGGCTTAAAAATGCCTTTTCCTTCCCTCCTCAACCTTGTACATTGAATAAAGCCTCATCAGAGATTCCTTCCAATAAGACTACCACTGCCAAATCTTTGGGTACTGATAGTGACAGGAGGAAGTGGTGTGCAACAGATGGATATGCTTCACAGGATTCTTCACACAAGCTATCAAAAGCTGAGATTGCAGAACTTCGTGAAGCTTTTGATCAGGAAATGGAAAGTGATGGTGAATTCTATGGAATGACCAATTTTGAAGATGTCTTAAGGAATTCCGATATGATTATTGCCTCTACAGAAGATAGACGGGATTGGATCATGGAACCGTATGAACCTGAACCAAGACCGCTTGCTATTGATGAAGGTATGGAAGAAGACATACTTGATGATGAGGAGCTTCAGATAGCACTTGGTCACATGTTTCAGGGCGTCCCTGATGCAGCGGATATGTTTGCTGAGATGAAAAGAATCGAGGAAGCAATACCCAAGGCTAGAATAGAAGCTGAGTCTTCAACAGCACAGCAACAACGGCAAGGTAAACAAGCTAAAAAGCCGACACTCCCATTGGCAGTAACCACAAGATCAAAGAAGAAATGATTTTATACCAAGGATTATTAGAAGACGAGGAGGACAAGGTACTTGGGTTTGAAGATTTTATAAGTACAGAGTTTAGAGTTCCTAACTTTGTGATTATATTATTATTTTACCTTAGTATCATCAATTGTAATATCATCATAGAGTGCATTATAAACTCTATGATGATCATAGCTTATCTGATCTTAGCATCTTCCTTCTTTTTACACTCGGGATAGACCTAAGCTTCGCCTAGATAGGTTAGCAGCGAGAGATGTGACATGTCCCGATTGAGTCAGATTCCCTTTGGGCACCTGTTTCATTTCGTTATTAATAAAATAACTCCGCCAACGCTACCGATGATTACTTAAAAAAAAAAAAACCTAAACCCTAAACCCTAAACCCTAAACCCTAAACCCTAAACCCATCCAACAAAGATTTGGCCCAACGGTCAAAGGTTAGGCTAAGGATGCTCCTCAGGCAGAGACCGTGGTTCGATTCCCAATGTTAGGTGAGATTAATTCCTTGCAATTTTATTCGAACGCCTTAACCGCGGCGAATAAAGGGTTGGGCCCCGCTCGAGTACCAAGTCACTAAACGGATTCCTCTATACCTACGAGGGCCCACCGATTAAAAAGGACACTTAATGTGCCCAAGCCCATGAGGAATCGTCTGTACGCCTCCAAACGGTATGGGCCATTGTCTAAGCCGATGGGTGCCTATTGTTGCCGACTGAACTCGTGGCCTTCTGCCACACGGGAAACACATAATAAAATGACTAAATAATTAACCACTCAACGCTAAAATAAAGCCAACACATTTTTATCCAACAAAGATTTGGCCCAATGGTCAAAGGTTAGGCTAAGGATGCTCCTCGCAGAGACCGTGGGTTCGATTCCCTTAATGCCAGGTGAGATTAATTCCTTGCAATTTTATTCGAACGCCTTAACCAAGGGCGAATAAAAAGGGTCGGGCCCGCTCGAGTACCGGCCACCTAAACGGATTCTCTATACCTCTGAGGCCCACTGATTAAAAAGGACACTTAATGTGCCCAAGCCCAAAGAAGGAATTGGTTCAGTACACCCTCCAAACGGTATTGGGCCATTGTCTGCTTATGGGTGCCTATTGTTGCCGACTCGAACTCGGGGCCTTCAAGCACATGGGAAACACATAATAAAATGACTAAATAATTAACCACTCAACGCTAAATAAAGCCAACATTTTATCCAACAAGATTTGGCCCAACGGTCAAAGGTTAGGCTAAGGATACCTTGTGTGGGAGGTCTTGGGTTCGATTCCCATATCGCCAGAGTGAGATTAATTGCCATTCTCGCAGGGCAAGGAGTAGCTAACCCTAAGCCTCTAACACGGATGGAATTACTCATAAAAATCCTCCAAACGAGTAGGACATGCGGAGGACGATTCCAGAGTCCAGCCGGAGGGGGTCCGTTGATAGGAGGATTCGAACCCGAGACCACGCGCTAAAAATGACTAATAATTAACCACTCAACGGCTAAATAAAGCCAACATTTTTATATCCAACAAAGATTTGGCCCAATGGTCAAAGGTTAGGCTAAGGATACCATGTGTGGGAGGTCAAGGGTTCGATTCCCATATCGCCAGTGAGATTAATTGCCATTCTGCAGGGCAAAGGAGTAGCTAACCCTAAGTCTCTAACACGGATGGAATTACTCATAAAAATCCTCCAAACGTGTGAGGACAAGCGAGGCGATTCCGCAGTCCAGCCGGAGGGGTCTGATAAGGAGGATTCGAACCCGAGACCACGCGCTAAAAATGACTAATAATTAACCACTCAACGGCTAAATAAAGCCAACATTTTTATCCAACAAAGATTTGGCCCAACGGTCAAAGGTTAGGCTAAGGATACCTTGTGGGAGGTCTTGGGTTCGATTCCCATATCGCCAGAGTGAGATTAATTGCCATTCTGCAGGGCAAGAGTAGCTAACCCTAAGTCTCTAACACGGATGGAATTACTCATAAAAATCCTCCAAACGTGTAGGACAAGCGAGGGCGATTCCGTAGTCCAGCCTAGGGGGTCCATTGATAAGGAGGATTCGAACCCGAGACCACGCGCTAAAAATGACTAATAATTAACCACTCAACTAAATAAAGCCAACATTTAATCCAACAAAGATTTGGCCCAATGGTCAAAGGTTAGGCTAAGGATACCTGTGTGGGAGGTCTTGGGTTCGATTCCCATATCGCAGAGTGAGATTAATTGCCATTTTGCAGGGCAAGGAGTAGCTAACCCTAAGCCTCTAACACGGATGGAATTACTCATAAAAATCCTCCAAACGTAGGACAAGCGGATGGCGATTCCGTAGGTCCAGGCCGGAGGGGGGGTCTGTTGATAAGGAGGATTCGAACCCGAGACCACGCGCTAAAAATGAATAATAATTAACCACTCAACGGCTAAATAAAGCCAACATTTATCCAACAGCATTTGGCCCAATGGTCAAAGGTTAGGCTAAGGATACCTTGTGTGGGAGGTCTTGGGTTCGATTCCCCATATCAGCAGAGGTGAGATTAATTGCCATTCTGCAGGGGCAAGGGGAGTAGCTAACCCTAAGTCTCTAACACGGATGGAATTACTCATAAAAAATCCTCCAAACGTGTAGGATGTCGAGGGCGATTCCGCAGTCCAGCCTAGGAGGTCTGTTGATAAGGAGGATTCGAACCCGAGACCACGCGCTAAAAATGACTAATAATTAACCACTCAACGGCTAAATAAAGCCAACATTTTATCCAACAGCATTTGGCCCAATGGTCAAAGGTTAGGCTAAGGATACCTTGTGTGGGAGGTCTTGGGTTCGATTCCCCATATCAGCAGAGGTGAGATTAATTGCCATTTTGCAGGGGCAAGGGGAGTAGCTAACCCTAAGCCTCTAACACGGATGGAATTACTCATAAAAAATCCTCCAAACGTGTAGGGACAAGCGGAGGGCGATTCCGTAGGTCCAGGCCGGAGGGGGGGTCTGTTGATAAGGAGGATTCGAACCCGAGACCACGCGCTAAAAATGACTAATAATTAACCACTCAACGGCTAAATAAAGCCAACATTTTTTTTTACATTTTAAATTTTAAAAGACTTAGCCGAAAATGCTCCTCCCTCTCTCCTAATTTCGGCCGAAACCCTAGCCACCCCCCTTCTCGTTTTCCGGCCACCATGGCCGTCACGGCCACCGGCCGACCACCTCCTGTGGTCGGCCACCACCCCACCGCCATTCCACACCCCCCCACCTTCTTAGAAATGGTCAAATCTAACCCCACCCCCCCGGATTTGTCCAAAACAGTGGCGGCGGCGGTACCCTCTTTTTCCGCCGTCGTCACCCCCCTCCCCTCCTCCTCGACTTCCGTGCCCCTAAAACCTATAACCTATCTTCATGGTGAACCTATGGTTATGTTTGAGGAGGATGAAATTGATTTGATGATTCAAGAACAAGATTTGAAACTTGCGGTTATTGGTAAGTTTTCAAATGGTTGGACTAATTTTGATCTATCATAAGGAAATTCCTAAGCAATGTGGATTAAAGCGCAGAGGTTACAATAGGGTTGTTGTATAATCGCCATATTCTAATTCGTGTTCAATCAAGAAGATTATGCTATTTTGATGTCTATCGCTAGTTTTTTGATAAAGGAGAATAATAAGATGTTTTTAATGAGAACATTCATTTGGGATGTTGCTTTTAATCTCGAGGAGAGTCACATATCGCTTGGGATGGATTTCTTTTCCAAATCTTCCTCCAAATTTTCATGGCCAATCGGCCTTGTTCACGATGGCGCGGCGCGGGGAAACCCATTGCCCTAGATTCGCTACAAGGAAGATGACTAGGCTGTTGTGCTAAGTGAAGGTTGAAGTGGATTTGCTAAAAGTTCACCTCAAAAATTCAATTATCTTTCAAGAAGAATGGAATTGTTCTTACAAAAGTGCAAAAATTAGGTTTGACTTCATTCCTAAGTATTGTACTACTTGTAAATTACAAGGACATGATATCAAGGTCGTTGGAAATTAAATCCGATTTGAGACCAAGAAGGATGACAATGGCATCAAACTATGGAGGATTCGGCCAAGGCAAAAGGTAAATCTCAAAACTATCTCCCTCCTCCTTCTAAAGACAAAATTTCAGTCTCAGATCCGAAACCATCAAATAAATTTGGATGGCAAGTTGTCACGGCAAAAAACAATAGAAAATCACCATTCCAATCCAAAAACGCCAATATCCATCGCTTGGAGACTCGTGAGCAATTCCGCCAAAATGGTGGTCTGAACCACCCTCAAAGACTACACGGATCCGACCCTTTGCAAAACCCTAAAAATTCTAGCCAAAAAAATATTTCCGACGCCGAAAACTGGACACACGGAATACCTTCGAATCCCTACCCACGCCACTCGATCACGAACCTACCACGACCCCTAACCACCCCCATCCACCGCTTACCTTCCCGCCTCACCAAAGAAATGCCATGGCACTGGCCTAACCCTAGCTATAACCCTAGCCCAAAACCACCTTGCCCTAACCCTAATCCACTACCCAAAACCCTAGCCGCCACCCCACCTGCGGAAACCCTACCCGAGACCCGACCCACGACCCAGATCCCACCCCACCCTCCGCCATACCCACCCCCAACCCACGACACCCCCACCCCTCGTCCAACACCCCACGACCAAAACAGCCGCCAAAAACCCTAAACCACCCTTTAAAACCCTACCCGAAATATCGACCCGACCCGACCCAATTACCCAACCCACTACCCAGATCGATACCCCATACCCATCCAGTTACACCCCCCCACCCCCTAACCACCTCGACCAACCCCACAGATCCGAAAACACAACAGATATTAACGCCACAACCCGACCCGGAATTTTGACCCGACCCGACCCATTAACCCGGACGAATTCTGCCCCGACCTTAACCCAACTGACCCAACTACCCTACCCCCCCTGGTACCCTAGTCCTAGACACCTATCCCCCCCCCCCCCCCTCCGTCGACACCACACCCATAAAACCTAAAAAACCTACGGAAACCCTACCCACCTACCCGACCCGACCCGACCCAACTACCCGACCCGACAACCAGACCCAAAAACCCAAACAGACCCCCCTACCCCAGATCCAACAAATCCCCCCCCAATTACAAACCATTACCCCTTTAAAACCTCCAAATAAAAAGGCCCAAATTCAAAGCCCAAACAAAATTCAACAAGTCCAAAATAATCCAAGCCCAAATTCTATGTCGGATACTGCCCACTACCCAACCCCAAACAAAATCAAATACCAAACCCAATACTAATTCCATGCCCACAACCAATAAAAATCATTCAGCCCAAAATTGGCTTAAGAATGCCTTTTCTTTCCCTCCTCAACCTTGTACATTGAATAAAACCTCATCAGACATTCCTTCCAATAAAACTACCACTGCCAACCCTTCGTACCGATAGTGACAGGAGGAAGGAGGTGAGATGATTGGATATGTTTCACAGGATTCTTCACACAAGCTATCAAAAGCTGAGATTGCAGAACTTCGTGAAGCCTTTGATCAGGAAATGGAAAGTGATGGTGAATTCTATGGCATGACAAATTTTGATGATGTCTTAAGGAATTCCGACATGATTATTTGCTCCAAAGAAGATAGACGGGATTGGGCCATGGAACCGTATGAACCATTACCAAGCCCACTTGCTGTTGCTGGAGATTCAGAGGACGATATTCTGGATGATGAGGATCTTCGGGTTGCACTTGGTCAAATGTTTCATGACATTCCAGACGCAGAAGATAGGTATGCAGCGATGAGTAGATTAGAGGCAGCAATACCCGATCCACCTAAGAAAGGAGCGGGGACTTCATCAACACATAATCTACGTCAACGGAAGGAAGCTAGCAAACCGACAATCCCATTGTCTGTTACAACTAGATCAAAGAAGAAATGATTCAATACCATGGACTACTAGAAGACAAAGAGGAAAAGGTACATAGGTTAGAAGATTTTATAAGTTCAGAGTTTAGATTTCCTAGCTTTGTTCTTATACTACTACTCTATCTTAGTATCATCTTTTGTAACATCATCATAGAGTGCATTATAAACTCTATGATGATCATAGCTTATCTTATTTTAGCTTCTTCTTTCTTTTTACATTCGGGATAGATCTATGCTTCGCCTAGACAGGGTTAGCAGGCGAGTGAAAGGATTTGTCCTGATTGAGTCTGTACTCCCTTCTGGGCCCCATTTTCATTTCTGTTATTAATAAAAAACCTGGGCCAACGTGCCTGGATGATTACTCAAAAAAAAAAAAAAAAAAACCCTAAACCCTAAACCCTAAACCCTAAACCCTAAACCCTAAACCCTAAACCCTAAACCCTAAACCCATCCAACAGCATTTGGCCCAATGGTCAAAGGTTAGGCTAAGGATACCATGTGTGGGAGGTCTTGGGTTCGATTCCCCATATCAGCAGAGGTGAGATTAATTGCCATTCTGCAGGGGTGAAGGGAGTAGCTAACCCTAAGCCTCTAACACGGATGGAATTACTCATGAAAAATCCTCCAAACGTGTAGGACAAGTCGAGGGCGATTCCGTAGTCCAGCCTAGGGGGTCTGTTGATAAGTAGGATTCGAACCCGAGACCACGCGCTAAAAATGACTAATAATTAACCACTCAACGACTAAATAAAGCCAACATTTTAATCAAAAACAAATTGGCCCAATGGTCAAAGGTTATGCTAAGGATAACATGTGTGTGAGGTCTTGGGTTCGATTCCCATATCGCCAGAGGTGAGATTAATTGCCATTCTCGCAGGTGAAGGGAGTAGCTAACCCTAAGCCTCTAACACGGATGGAATTACTCATGAAAAATCCTCCAAACGTGTAGGATGTCGAGGGCGATTCCGTAGTCCAGCCTATGGGGTCTGTTGATAAGGAGGATTCGAACCCGAGACCACGCGCTAAAAATGACTAATAATTAACCACTCAACGGCTAAATAAAGCCAACATTTTTAAATCCAACAGCATTTGGCCCAATGGTCAAAGGTTAGGCTAAGGATACCTTGTGTGGGAGGTCTTGGGTTCGATTCCCCATATCAGCAGAGGTGAGATTAATTGCCATTCTGCAGAGGCAAGGGGAGTAGCTAACCCTAAGCCTCTAACACGGATGGAATTACTCATAAAAAATCCTCCAAACGAGTAGGGACAAGCGGAGGGCGATTCCGCAGTCCAGCCGGAGGGGGTCTGTTGATAAGGAGGATTCGAACCCGAGACCACGCGCTAAAAATGACAAATAATTAACCACTCAACGGCTAAATAAAGCCAACATTTAATCCAACAAAGATTTGGCCCAACGGTCAAAGGTTAGGCTAAGGATACCACGTGGGAGGTCTGGGTTCGATTCCCCATATCGCCAGAGGTGAGATTAATTGCCATTCGCAGGTGAAGGGAGTAGCTAACCCTGAGCCTCTAACACGGATGGAATTACTCATGAAAAATCCTCCAAACGTGTAGGACAATGTCGAGGGCGATTCCAGGTCCAGCCTGGGGGTCCGTTGATAAGGAGGATTCGAACCCGAGACCACGCGCTAAAAATGACTAATAATTAACCACTCAACGGCTAAATAAAGCCAACATTTTTTATCCAACAAAGATTTGGCCCAATGGTCAAAGGTTAGGCTAAGGATACCACGTGTGGGAGGTCTTGGGTTCGATTCCCATATCGCCAGAGGTGAGATTAATTGCCATTCTGCAGGGGCGGAGTAGCTAACCCTAAGCCTCTAACACGGATGGAATTACTCATAAAAATCCTCCAAACGTAGGACAAGCGAGGCGATTCCGTAGTCCAGCCGGAGGGTCCGTTGATACGGAGGATTCGAACCCGAGACCACGCGCTAAAAATGACTAAATAATTAACCACTCAACGGCTAAATAAAGCCAACATTTTTATCCAACAAAGATTTGGCCCAATGGTCAAAGGTTAGGCTAAGGATACCATGTGCGGAGGTCTGGGTTCGATTCCCATATCGCCAGAGTGAGATTAATTGCCATTCTGCAGGGGTGAAGGAGTAGCTAACCCTAAGCCTCTAACACGGATGGAATTACTCATGAAAAATCCTCCAAACGTAGGACAAGCGGAGGCGATTCCGTAGTCCAGCCTAGGAGGTCTGTTGATAAGGAGGATTCGAACCCGAGACCACGCGCTAAAAATGACTAATAATTAACCACTCAACGGCTAAATAAAGCCAACATTTTTTAAGCCAACATATAAACATTTTATTTTTTTTTGCTCTCCCCTCTCTCCTCAAAAAATCGGAAAAACCCTATTACCGCCGCCACCCACCTCCGGCCACCATGGCCGACACGGCCACCGGCCGGCCACCTCCTGTGGTCGGCCATCACCCCCCCGTCACTCCGCACCCCCCCACCTTCCTAGAAATGGTCAGATCTACCCACCCCCTGAATCGTCCAAAAACAGCCGCGACGGCCAGAAACCCTATTTCCGCCGTCGCCACCCTCTCCTCCTCCTCGATATTTGTGCCCTTAAACCTATCACCTACCTTCACGGTGAACCTACTATTATGTTTGAAGAGGAAGAAATTGATTTAAGGATAGAACAACAAAATTTGAAACTTGCGGTTGTTGGTAAGTTTTCAAATGGTTGGACGGATTTTGATTTCTTGCGAAAGGAAATTCCTAAGCAATGTGGATTAAAATCTGAGGTTAATATAGGTTGTTACATAATCGTCATATTCTAATTCGTTGTTCTATCGAAGAAGATTATGATATGTTGATGTCAAGCCCTAGTTTTTGGATTAAAGAAAGAAATAAGATGTTGTTGATGAGAACATTCATTTGGAATGTTAATTTTAATCCGGAAGAGGAGTCAAATATTGCTTGGGGATGGATTTCTTTTCCAAATCTATCACCAAATTTCTATGGACAAAACGCCTTGTTCACGTTGGCGGCGGCGGTGGGGAAACCCATAGCCCTAGATTCGGCTACAAGGAAGAAGACAAGGCCCAGCCAGGTTAGTGGTAAAGGTTGAATTGGATTTATTGAAAGTTCATCCTCAAAATATTCAAATCTCATTCAAGAAAAATGGAATTGTTCATACAAAAGTACAAAAAATTAGGTTTGATTTTATTCCTAAATATTGTACTACTTGTAAACTACAAGGACATGATATTGAAGGATGTTGGAAATTAAATCCGGATTTGAGACCAAAGAAGGATGTCAAAGGTGATGAATTGATGGAGGAATCGGCGATTATTGACAAAGGTAAATCTCAAAACCCTACTCTTCCTCCTACTTCCTCCAAAAATCCTATCTCAGATCCGAAATTGAAGAATTCTGATGGTTGGAAAGTTGTGACGGGAAAGAATAATAGAAAAAACACAAATCTACACCAAAAAACAACCTCAAAAAACGTTCCGGCGAATTTAGAAGGTATTCCGGCCACTATGGCGGTCGGAAACACCATGCCATCGTCGAAACAACCACCCTCATCGAAAAATCCAGAAACTTTGAGCCAAAAATCAAGTGGCGGCGCCGGAACCCTAGCCGAAAAACCACCTGACAGTCGGAACCCTACCGGCGGCCACCCAGACCGCCGGAACCCTAGCCCAAGCCCACCAGAACAACCCCCCCCCGTCGTCATACCCCCCAGCATCAACCCAGCAGCCGCCAGGGCCATTGGGCCAAACCCTAGCCCATTACCACTTAACCTAAACCCTAAACTACCCTCCCAAACCCTAGCCGTCAACCCGGTTCACCAAACCCTACCCATGACCCGACCCGACACCCAGTCAACCTACCCACCCCACTCTGGACCCACCTATCAACCCACGACCCCCCCCACCCCTCTGGATCAACCACCCACAGCAAAAAACGCCAACAAAAACCCTAAAATAACCTTTGAAACCCTACCCGAAAGGTCGACCCGACCCGACCCATTTGCCCAACCCGTAACCCAGATTGATACCCCACACCCTTCCAGATCTACCCCCCCACCACCTAAACCCCCCACCCCCCTCGAACAACCCTCCAGATCTGAAAAAACCACCGAAATATTCGACAAAACCCGACCCGATTCCCTGACCCGACCCGAACCTTTGACCCGACCCGACCCATTAACCCAACCACTGACCCAGGCCCATACCCTACCCACTACCGCATTCACCCCACCCCGCCAAACTTCCACAACAAACCCTAAACCACCAACCGAAACCCTACCCGAAACACTGACCCGACCCGACCCATTAACCAAGTCGAATTCAGCCCCTACCCTAACCCAACTTACCCAACTTCCCTACCCACCCTGGTACCCTAGTCCTAGACACCTATCCCCCCCCCCCCCCCTCCATCGACACCACACCCCTAAAACCTAAAAAACCTACGGAAACCCTACCCCCTCCCCCGACCCGACCGACCTGGGCCATCCGACAACCTTACCTAAACCCAAACCGACCCCTGTGCCCAGATCCAACAAATACCCCCCAAATTACAAACCATTACACCTTTAAAATCAATAAATAAAAAAGCCCAAGTTCAAAGCCCAAACACATTTCCAAATGTCCAAAATAATCCAAGTCCAAATTCTATTTCGGATACGGGCTCCACTACTCAACCACAAACTAATTCAAATACCAAACCCATAAATAATTCAAAGCCCACTATATCAAAAAACCCAACTGCTCAAAATTGGCTTAAAAATGCATTTTCATTCCCTCCACAACCTTGTACTCTAAATAAATCCTCATCAGATATACCTTCCAATAACACAACCACTACCAAATCATTGGATTCTGATAGTGAAAGGAGGAAGTGGTGTGATACAGGTGGAGATGATTCAAATGATTCTCTATACACTCTATCAAAATCTGATGTAGCAGAACTCCGAGAAACCTTTGATAGGGAAATGGAAATTGAAGGCAATTTCTGTGGTATGACAAAGTTTGAAGACGTTCTGCATGACCTTCAAAGGGAAGGAGATAGACTAAATGGGCCATGGAAAGGTATGAACCGTAACCAAGCCCACTTGTCAAGATGGCTCTGACGAAGATATACTTGATGATGAGGAGCTTCAGATAGCACTTGGTCACATGTTTCATGGCGTCCCTGACGCAGCAGATATGTTGGCCGAGATGAGGGAAATAGATGAAGCTGTATCCAGAAAGCAAGGAGTTCAGACTTCAACATCACAACAACAACGTCAAGGCAAACAAGCTAGGAAACCGGCACTTCCATTGTCAGTAACCACAAGATCAAAGAAGAAATGATTCTATATCAAGGATTATTAGAAGACGAAGAGGAGAAGATACTTGGGTTAGAAGATTTTATAAGTTCAGAGTTTAGATTTCCAAGCTTTGTTCTTATATTACTACTTTACCTCAGTATAATCATCTGTAACATCATCATAGAGTGCATTATAAACTCTATGATGATCATTGCTTACCTTATTTTAGCTTCTTCTTTCTTTTTACATTCGGGATAGACTTTAGCTTCGCCTAGTCAGGACTAGCAGGCGAAGTAAAGGGCTATCCCTTTATTAGTTTGTAACTCCCTTCTGGGCCCCTTTTCATTCTGTTATTAATAAAAACCTGGGCCAACGTGCCTGGATGATTACTCAAAAAAAAAAAAAAAAAAAAAACCCTAAACCCTAAACCCTAAACCCTAAACCCTAAACCCTAAACCCTAAACCCTAAACCCTAAACCCTAAACCCTAAACCCTAAACCCTAAACCCTAAACCCTAAACCCATCCAACAGCATTTGGCCCAATGGTCAAAGGTTAGGCTAAGATGCTCCTCAGGCAGAGACCGTGGGTTCGATTCCCAATGCAGGTGAGATTAATTCCTTGCAATTTTATTCGAACGCTCTTGACCGCGGCGAATAAAAAGGGTTGGGCCTCGCTCGAGTACCAGCCTAAACGGATTCTCTATACCTACAAGAGGGCCCACTGATTAAAAGGACACTCGGAGCAGCCCAAGCCCAATGAGGAATTGTTCTGTACACCTCCAAACCAGATGGGCCGGTTGTTCAAGTTTATGGGTGCCTATTGTTAAGCCGACTGAACTCGTGGCCTTCAACATGGGAAACACATAATAAAATGACTAAATAATTAACCACTCAACTAAATAAAGCCAACATTTTATCCAACAAAGATTTGGCCCAATGGTCAAAGGTTAGGCTGCTGATGCTCCTCGCGCAGAGACCGTGGTTCGATTCTTAACAAAGGGTGAGATTAATTCCTTGCAATTTTATTCGAATGCTCTTGACCAAGGGCGAATAAAAAGGGGTTGGGCCCTGCTTCGAGTACCAGCGTCAGCTAAACGGATTCCTCTATACCTACAAGAGGGGCCCACTGATTAAAAAGGACACTCGGAGCAGGCCCAAGCCCAACGAGGAATTGTCTGTGCACACCTCCAAACGGTATGGGGCCATTGTCTGCTTTATGGGTGCCTATTGTTAAGCCGACTCGAACTCAGGGCCTTCAAGCACATGGGAAACACATAATAAAATGACTAAATAATTAACCACTCAACGGCTAAATAAAGCCAACATTTTTTTTTAGACTTAGCAAAATTTTGCTCTCCCCTCTCTCCTCAAAAAATCGGTAAAACCCTAGGGCAGCCGCCACCCACCCCCGGCCACCATGGCCGTCACGGCCTCCGGCCGGCCACCTCCTGTGGTCGGCCAACACCCCACCGTCACCACCCACCCCCCTACCTTCTCAGATGTGGTCAAATCGACCCCTACCCCGTCGGTTTTCCCTTTAACAGTGGCGGCGGCGGCGGCAAACCCTAGCGCCGCCGTCGACCTTCTACCCCTCTCCTCGAAATCCGTGTCCCTAAAACCTATCTCTTACCTTCATGGTGAACCAATGGTGATGTTTGAGGAGGATGAAATTGATTTTATGATTGAAGAACAAAATTTGAAACTTGCGGTCATTGGTAAGTTCTCAAATGGTTGGACGGATTTTGATTACTTGCGAAAGGAAATTCCTAAGCAATGTGGATTAAAATCTGAGGTTTCCATAGGTTTGTTGCATAACCGTCATATTCTTATTCGGTGTTCTATTGAAGAAGATTATGACATCTTAATGTCAAGCCCTAGTTTTTGGATTAAGGAGAAGAATAAATTGTTATTGATGAGAACATTCATTTGGAATGTTAATTTTAATCCTGAAGAGGAGTCGAATATTGCCTGGGGATGGATCTCATTTCCAAACCTTCCTCCTAATTTCTTTGGTCATTCTTCATTGTTCACGTTGGCGGCGGCGGTGGGGAAACCCATAGCCCTAGATTCGGCTACAAGGAAGAAGACAAGGCCCAGTTGTGCTAGGGTTAAGGTTGAAATGGATTTGTTAAAAGTTCATCCTCAAAAAATTCAAATCTCTTTCAAGAAGAATGGAATTGTTTATACAAAAGAGCAAAAAATTAGGTTTGATTTCATTCCTAAGTATTGTACTTCTTGCAAATTACAAGGTCATGATATTGAAGGATGTTGGAATTTAAATCCGGATTTGAGACCAAAGAAGGATGACAATGGAGATGGATCTATGGAAAAGGTGGTGGATTTGACAAAAGGTAATCTTCCAAACCCTACCCCCCCTTCTACTTCGTCCAAAACCCTTCGTCCAGATCTGAATCTCAAAAATCATAATGGATGGCAAGTGGTTACGGGAAAAAAGACGTCAAAAACCACAAATCAAAATCCCAAAAACACTGTTCCGGCAACCTTGGAGGTCGGAACCACCATCAACACGTCAAAACAGACCTCCGTGGTGAAAAATCATAAAAATCCGACCCAAAAAATCATTTCCGACGCCGGAAATTATGACGGCGCCGGAAAACCCCGTCGTAACCCTACCGGCCACCCCGATCACGGAAACCCATCGCCACCCACCGTAACCACCCCTCCGTCACACCCTCCGGCCCTAGCCCAAAGAAATGCCATTGTCACTGGGCCAAACCCGAGCTCTAACCCTAGCCCAATACCACTTTGCCCTAACCCTAATCCACCTTCCAAAACCCTAGCCGCCAGCCCAAGTACGGAAACCCTACCCATGACCCGACCCGAGATCCAAACCCCACCCCACCCTTCCATACCCCCACCCAACCCACGCACTTCCCACACCCCCTGGACCAAAGACCCATCAGCCAAAACCGCCACCAAAAACGCTAAAACCCTAAACGAAACCCTACCCGAATCTGTGACCCGACCCGATCCACAATTCCGACCCATGACCCAGATCGATACCCCCAAGCTTCCAGATCCACACCCCCCCACCTACACACCCTTCCCCCCACCCCCTGTCCAACCTAAAAATCCCGTCGAAACCCCATGGTGGTTTGACCGACCTGCACTCTCGACCGCTCCATTTCTGACCCGACCCTATCCTCCTCAATCCCCCTACCCTCCCCCCCTCTCGTCCCATGCCCAGTCATCTATCCCCACCCCCCATCGCCCAAAACAACACTTTAAACCCTAAATTACCGTCACAAACCCAAACCAATACCTTAACCCGACCCGACCCGACCCGACAAAACGACCCGGCCCAAAAGCAAAAACCTACCCCTAACCCCATGACCCAGCATACCCCCCCTCAACCACAAACCATTACTCCCTTAAAACCTCTAAACAAAAAAGCCCAAGTCCAAAGCCCAAACACACTTCAAAATATCCAAGAAAACACAAGTCCAAAGTCTATTTCGGATACGGGCTCCACTACTCAAATTTCAAACAAAATCAAATACCAAACCCATAAATAATTCAAAGCCCACTACCTCAAAAAACCCAACTGCCCAAAATTGGCTTAAAAATGCCTTCTCGTTTCCTCCACAACCTTGTACTCTAAATAAATCTTCATCAGATATACCTTCCAATAACCCTACCATTTCCAAAACTTATGAAACTGATAGTATAAGGAGGAAGTGGTGTGATACGGAAGGAGAAGAGTCCAACAATGATTATGAGCACAAGTGGTCAGAATCAGACATAGCATTACTCCGGGAGGCCTTTGATAAAGAAATGGAACTGGAAGGTGACTTCTGTCGCATGACAAAGTTTGAGGATGTTTTAAAGGACACCCTAAGCAGTAGAAATGCACACCTGACTGTAAAGGAATATTTGGAGATGTTTGTCCCCTCAGAAGAAGATAGACAGGAATGGGCCTTGGAAATGTTTGAACCAGAACCAAGCCCACTAGCTGTTGAAGGAGATTCAGAGGACGACATTCTAGATGACGAAGAGCTTCAGATAGCACTTGGACACATGTTTCATGGTGTCCCTGACCCTGAAAATATGTTTGAAGAGATGAAAAGATTAGAGGCAACAATACCCAGTCCACCTAAGAAAGGAGCGGGGACTTCATCAACACATAATCTACGCCAACGAAAGGAAGCTAGTAAGCCGACTATTCCATTGTCAGTTACCACTAGGTCAAAGAAGAAATGATTCTATACCATGGATTACAAGAAGACAAGGAGGAGAAGGTACTTGGGCTAGAAGATTTTATAAGTTCAGAGTTTAGATTTCCTAGCTTTGTTCTTATATTACTACTCTATCTTAGTATCATCATTTGTAATATCATCATAGAGTGCATTATAAACTCTATGATGATCATAGCTTATTTGATCTTAGCTTCTTCTTTCTTTTTACATTCGGGATAGACATTAGCTTCCTTAGATGATAGACTAGCGTAAGTAAAGGTCTATCCCTTTATTAGTTTGTATTCCCTTCTGGGCCCCATTTCCTTTCTGTTATTAATAAAAAACCTGGGCCTACGTGCCTAGATGATTACTCAAAAAAAAAAAAAAAAAAAAACCCTAAACCCTAAACCCTAAACCCTAAACCCTAAACCCTAAACCCTAAACCCTAAACCCTAAACCCTAAACCCTAAACCCTAAACCCAAACCCATAAACCCAAACCCTAAACTCAAACCCTAAACCCAAAAACCCGAAACCCAAACCCAAACCCAAACCCTAAACCTAAACCCTAAACCCTAAACTCCTAAACCCTAAACCCTAAACCCATCCAACAACATTTGGCTCGATGGTCAAAGGTTAGGCTAAGGATACCATGTGTGAGGTCTTGGGTTCGATTCTCGTGACGCCAGAGTGAGATTAATTGCCATTCTGCAGGGTGAAGGGAGTAGCTAACCCTAAGCCTCTAACACGGATGGAATTACTCATGAAAAATCCTCCAAACGTGTAGGACAAGCGAGGCGATTCCGCAGTCCAGTCGGAGGGGTCTGATAAGGAGGATTCGAACCACAGACCACGCTCTAAAAATGACTAATAATTAACCCCTCAACCGCTAAATAAAGCCAACATTTTTATCCAACAGCATTTGGCCCAATGGTCAAAGGTTAGGCTAAGGATGCTCCTCGCGCAGAGACCGTGGTTCGATTCCCTTAACAAAGAGGTGAGATTAATTCCTTGCAATTTTATTCAACGCTTTAACCGCGGCGAATAAAAAGGGGTTGAGCCCTGCTCGAGTACCAGTCGGCTAAAAGGATTCCTCTATACCTACAAGAGGGCCCACCGATTAAAAAGGACACTTAATGTGCCCAAGCCCAATGAGGAATCGTTCTGTGCACACCTCCAAACGGTATGGGGCCGTTGTCTGTTTAGGGTGCCTATTGTTAAACCGACTCGAACTCATGGCCTCCAAGCTCATGGGAAACAAATAATAATTAATAATACACCCCGTCTAACAAGCAAACATTTTATCCAACAGCATTTGGCCCAATGGTCAAAGGTTAGGCTAGGATGCTCCTCGCGCAGAGACCGTGGTTCGATTCCCTTAACAAATGGTGAGATTAATTCCTTGCAATTTTATTCGAATGCTCTTAACCAAGCGGCAATAAAAGGGTTGGGCCCGCCGAGTACCACGGCTAAACGGATTCTCTATACCTACAAGAGGGCCCATCGATTAAAGGACACTGAATGTGCCCAAGCCCAATGAGGAATGGTTCAGTACAACCTCCAAACGGTATGGGCCGGTTGTCTGCGGAGGGTGCCTATTGTTAAGCCGACTAACTCGGGGCCTTGGCACATGGGAAACACATAATAAAATGACTAAATAATTAAACACTCAACGGCTAAATAAAGCCAACATTTTTTTATCCAACAGCATTTGGCCCAATGGTCAAAGGTTAGGCTAAGGATGCTCCTCGTGCAGAGACCGTGGTTCGATTCCCCAATGTTAGGTGAGATTAATTCCTTGCAATTTTATTCGAACGCTTAACGGCGAATAAAAAGGGTTGGGCCTCGCCGAGTACCAAATACCAAAAGGATTCCTCTATACCTACAAGAGGGCCCATCGATTAAAAGGACACTCGAATGTGCCCAAGCCCAATGAGGAATCGTCTGTGCACCTCCAAACGGTATGGGCCATTGTTTATGCGGAGGGTGCCTATTGTTAAACCGACTCGAACTCAGGGCCTCCAAGCACATGGGAAACACATAATAATTAATAATAAACAACGGCTAACAAGCCAACATTTTATCCAACAGCATTTGGCCCAATGGTCAAAGGTTAGGCTAAGGATGCTCCCTTGTGCAGGAGACCGTGGGTTCGATTCCTAACAAACAGGTGAGATTAATTCCTTGCAATTTTATTCGAACGCCTTAACCGCGGCGAATAAAGGGTTGGGCCCCGCCGAGTACCAGCCACTAAAAGGATTCCTCTATACCTACAAGAGGGCCCACTGACAAAAGGACACTCTAATGTGCCCAAGCCCAGAGGAATCGTCTGTGCACCTCCAAACGGTATGGGCCATTGTCTAAGCGGAGGGGGTGCCTATTGTTAAACCGACTCGAACTCAGGGCCTTCAAGCACATGGGAAACACATAATAATTAATAATAAACAACGGCTAACAAGCCAACATTTTTATCCAACAGCATTTGGCCCAATGGTCAAAGGTTAGGCTAAGGATGCTCCCTTGTGCAGGAGACCGTGGGTTCGATTCCCCTTAACAGCAGGGTGAGATTAATTCCTTGCAATTTTATTCGAATGCTCTTAACCAAGGGCGAATAAAAAGGTGTTGGGCCCTGCTTCGAGTACCAGCGTCAGCTAAACGGATTCCTCTATACCTACAAGAGGGGCCCACTGATTAAAAAGGACACTCGAATGTGCCCAAGTCCAATGAGGAATCGTCTGTGCACCTCCAAACGGTATGGGGCCGGTTGTCTAAGCCGGAGGGGGTGCCTATTGTTAAACCGACTCGAACTCAGGGCCTTCAAGCACATGGGAAACACATAATAATTAATAATAAACAACGGCTAACAAGCCAACATTTTTTAACATTTTTTAATTTTTTTAATTTTTGCTCTCCCCTCTCTCCTCAATATTTCGACCAAACCCTAGGTACCGCCGCCACCCACCTCCGGCCACCATGGCCGACACGGCCACCGGCCGGCCACCTCCTGTGGTCGGCCATCACCCCACACCCGCACCCCCACCTTCCTAGAAATGGTCGATCTACCCACCCCTGAATCGTCCAAAACAGTGGCGACGGCGGTAAACCCTATTTCCGCCGTCGTCACCCCTCTCCCCTCCTCCTCGATATTTGTGCCCCTTAAACCTATCACCTACCTTCATGGTGAACCTACTATTATGTTTGAAGAGGAAGAAATTGATTTAATGATAGAACAACAAAATTTGAAACTTGCGGTTGTTGGTAAGTTTTCAAATGGTTGGACGGATTTTGATTTCTTGCGAAAGGAAATTCCTAAGCAATGTGGATTAAAATCTGAGGTTAATATAGGGTTGTTACATAATCGTCATATTCTAATTCGTTGTTCTATCGAAGAAGATTATGATATGTTGATGTCAAGCCCTAGTTTTTGGATTAAAGAAAGAAATAAGATGTTGTTGATGAGAACATTCATTTGGAATGTTAATTTTAATCCGGAAGAGGAGTCAAATATTGCTTGGGGATGGATTTCTTTTCCAAATCTATCACCAAATTTCTATGGACAAAACGCCTTGTTCACGTTGGCGACGGGAAACCCATAGCCCTAGATTCGCCAGGAAGAAGACAAGGCCCCAGTTGTGCTAGGGTAAAGGTTGAATTGGATTTATTGAAAGTTCATCCTCAAAATATTCAAATCTCATTCAAGAAAAATGGAATTGTTCATACAAAAGTACAAAAAATTAGGTTTGATTTTATTCCTAAATATTGTACTACTTGTAAACTACAAGGACATGATATTGAAGGATGTTGGAAATTAAATCCGGATTTGAGACCAAAGAAGGATGTCAAAGGTGATGAATTGATGGAGGAATCGGCGATTATTGACAAAGGTAAATCTCAAAACCCTACTCTTCCTCCTACTTCCTCCAAAAATCCTATCTCAGATCCGAAATTGAAGAATTCTGATGGTTGGAAAGTTGTGACGGGAAAGAATAATAGAAAAAACACAAATCTACACCAAAAAACAACCACAAAAAACGTTCCGGCGAATTTAGAAGGTATTCCGGCCACTATGGCGGTCGGAAACACCATGCCATCGTCGAAACAACCACCCTCATCGAAAAATCCAGAAACTTTGAGCCAAAAATCAAGTGGCGCACGAACCCTAGCCGAAAAACCACCGACAATGGAACCTACGGCGCCACCTGCATCACGAACCCTAGCCCAAGCCCACTGTAACAACCCCGTCGTCATACCCCAAAGATCAACCCAAAGAACCAGTGGCCATCACAAACCCTAGCCCATTACCACTTAACCTAAACCCTAAACTACCCTCCCAAACCCTAGCCGTCAACCCGGTTCACCAAACCCTACCCATGACCCGACCCGACACCCAGTCAACCTACCCACCCCACTCTGGACCCACCTATCAACCCACGACCCCCCCCACCCCTCTGGATCAACCACCCACAGCAAAAAACGCCAACAAAAACCCTAAAATAACCTTTGAAACCCTACCCGAAAGGTCGACCCGACCCGACCCATTTGCCCAACCCGTAACCCAGATTGATACCCCACACCCTTCCAGATCCAACCCCCCACCACCTAAACCCCCCACCCCCCTCGAACAACCCTCCAGATCTGAAAAAACCACCGAAATATTCGACAAAACCCGACCCGATTCCCTGACCCGACCCGAACCTTTGACCCGACCCGACCCATTAACCCAACCACTGACCCAGACCCATACCCTACCCACTACCAGATTCACCCCCCCACCCCCTGCCGAAACTTCCACAACAAACCCTAAACCACCAACCGAAACCCTACCCGAAACACTGACCCGACCCGACCCATTAACCAAGTCGAATTCAGCCCCTACCCTAACCCAACTTACCCAACTTCCCTACCCACCCTGGTACCCTAGTCCTAGACACCTATCCCCCCCCCCCCCCTCCATCGACACCACACCCCTAAAACCTAAAAAACCTACGGAAACCCTACCCACTCCCCCGACCCGACCCGACCCAGTTACCCGACCCGACAACCTTACCCAAAAACCCAAACAGACCCCCCAGGCCCAGATCCAACAAATACCCCCCAAATTACAAACCATTACCCCTTTAAAACCCCCAAATAAAAAGGCCCAAATTCAAAGCCCAAACACAATTCAACATGTCCAACATAACCCAAGCCCAAATTCTATGTCGGATACGGGCTCCACTACCCAACCCCAAACAAAATCAAATACCAAACCCAATACTAATTCTAAGCCCACAACCTCAAAAAACCCAACTGCTCAAAATTGGCTTAAAAATGCCTTTTCATTCCCTCCACAACCTTGTACTCTAAACAAATCCTCATCAGATATACCTTCCAATAACACAACCACTACCAAATCATTGGATTCTGATAGTGAAAGGAGGAAGTGGTGTGATACAGGTGGAGATGATTCAAATGATTCTCTATACACTCTATCAAAATCTGATGTAGCAGAACTCCGAGAAACCTTTGATAGGGAAATGGAAATTGAAGGCAATTTCTGTGGTATGACAAAGTTTGAAGACGTTCTGCATGACCTTCAAAGGGAAGGAGATAGACGGAAATGGGCCATGGAAAGGTATGAACCAGAACCAAGCCCACTTGCTGTTGAAGATGGCTCTGACGAAGATATACTTGATGATGAGGAGCTTCAGATAGCACTTGGTCACATGTTTCATGGCGTCCCTGACGCAGCAGATATGTTGGCCGAGATGAGGAAATAGATGGTTCGTATCCGAAGCAAGGAGTTCAGACTTCAACATCACAACAACAACGTCAAGGCAAACAAGCTAGGAAACCGGCACTTCCATTGTCAGTAACCACAAGATCAAAGAAGAAATGATTCTATATCAAGGATTATTAGAAGACGAAGAGGAGAAGATACTTGGGTTAGAAGATTTTATAAGTTCAGAGTTTAGATTTCCAAGCTTTGTTCTTATATTACTACTTTACCTCAGTATAATCATCTGTAACATCATCATAGAGTGCATTATAAACTCTATGATGATCATTGCTTACCTTATTTTAGCTTCTTCTTTCTTTTTACATTCGGGATAGACTTTAGCTTCGCTAGTCGGGACTAGCGGTAAGTAAAGGGCTATCCCTTTATTAGTTTTGTAACTCCCTTCTGGGCCCCTTTTCATTCTGTTATTAATAAAAACCTGGGCCAACGTGCCTGGATGATTACTCAAAAAAAAAAAAAAAAAAAAAAAAAACCCTAAACCCTAAACCCTAAACCCTAAACCCTAAACCCTAAACCCTAAACCCTAAACCCTAAACCCTAAACCCTAAACCCATCCAACAGCATTTGGCCCAATGGTCAAAGGTTAGGCTAAGGATACCTTGTGTGGGAGGTCTTGGGTTCGATTCCCCATATCAGCAGAGGTGAGATTAATTGCCATTCTGCAGGGGCAAGGGGAGTAGCTAACCCTAAGTCTCTAACACGGATGGAATTACTCATAAAAAATCCTCCAAACGTGTAGGGACGTCGAGGGCGATTCCAGGTCCAGCCTGGGGGTCTGTTGATAAGGAGGATTCGAACCCGAGACCACGCGCTAAAAATGACTAATAATTAACCACTCAACGGCTAAATAAAGCCAACATTTTTAACATTTTAACATTTAATTAGCAAAATTTTGCTCTCCCCTCTCTCCTCAATATTTCGGTCCAACCCTAATACCGCCGCCACCCATTTCCGGCCACTATGGCCGTCACGGCCACCGGCCGGCCACCTCCTGTGGTCGGCCATCACCCTCCCACCACCACACACCCCCCTACCTTCGCAGATCTGGTGAAAACGACCCCCAACCACCCGTCACTTCCCCTAACAGTGGCGGCGGCGGATGCTAACCCTAGTTCATCCGTCGCCCCTCCCCTCTCCTCCTCGTTTTCTGTGCCTCTAAAGCCCATCACGTACCTTCATGGTGAGCCTATGGTCATGTTTGAGGAGGAAGAAATTAATTTAATGATTCAAGAACAAGATTTGAAACTTGCAGTTATTGGCAAGTTTTCGAATGGTTGGTCAGATTTCGATCTCTTGAGGAAGGAAATTCCAAAACAATGTGGATTGAAGGCTGAGGTTAAAATAGGTTTGTTGTATAATCGTCATATTCTTATTCGTTGTTCAATTGAAGAAGATTATGACATCTTAATGTCAAGCCCTAGTTTTTGGATCAAAGAAAAAAGTAAGATGTTATTGATGAGGACATTCATTTGGAATGTTGATTTTAATCCAGAGGAGGAATCGAATATTGCTTGGGGATGGATCTCGTTTCCAAACTTGCCACCGAATTTCTTTGGCCATTCGGCCTTGTTCTCTATTGCGGCGGCTGTGGGAAGACCTATAACCCTTGATTCGGCTACATTGAAGAAGTCTAGGCCAAGTTGTGCTAGGGTTAAGGTTGAAATAGATCTATTAAAATCTCATCCTCAAAAAATTCAAATTTCATTCAAGAAGAATGGAATTGTACATAGCAAATGGCAAAAAGTTAGGTTTGATTTCTTGCCAAAATATTGTACTAATTGCAAACTTCAAGGACATGACATTGAAGGGTGTTGGAAGATTAATCCGGATTTGAGACCAAAGAAGGATGATAATGGCGGCGGTTCGACGGAAAATCAAGTGGAATTGGAAAAAGGTAATCCTAAAAACCCTACCCTTTCTTCTAATGCCGCCAAATCTCACGTCCTAGCCCCCAAAAAAACGAATCCCGATGGCTGGCAGGTGGTCACCGGAAAAAGGCAAAGAAAAAACACAATCCAAAATCAAACACCCCCTTTAAATAATTTTCCGGCGAATCTGGACGTAATTCCGACCACCTTGGAGGTCGGAACCACCACCATAACGTCAAAACAGACCCCCCCGTCGAAAAGCCCAGAAAATTTGAACCAAAAACCTCTTGACGGCGCCGGAAATTCCACTGTCGGAACCCTAGCCCATCGGAACCCTACCGGCGGCCACCCAGACCGCCGGAACCCTACCGTCAACCACCCAGAAACCCTACCCCCCGTCGTACCTCCCTCAAACCCTAGCCCAGTAGCCGCCATGGCTATTGGGCCAAACACTAGCAAAAACCCTAGCCCAATACCACTAAACCCTAACCCTAAACTACCCTCCCAAACCCTAGCCGCCAACCCGCAACCTAAAACCCTACCCATGACCCGACCCGTGACCAAGTCAACACCCCCACCCCCTGCCAGACCCACCCCCCAACCCACGAACCCCCTCCCATCCCTCAACCAACCCCCCACAGCCAAAACCGCCACCAAAAACCCTATTCCACCCCACGAAACCCTACCCGTTACTAAGACCCGACCCGACCCAAATACCCGACCCGACCCACTAAACCGACCCGTGAACCAGACCACTACCCCACACCCTACCAGATCCACTACATCACCCCCTAACCCCCCAAATCCCAGATCCGAAAACACCCCTACCAAACCCGTCGAAACCCTACCCGAGGTTTTGACCCGACCCGACCCCTTAACCCGCTCCAACTCGGACCCGACCCTTACCACCTCGATCCCCCTACCCCTCCCCCCCTATCAGCCCATATCCAGCCCCACCATCGATACCACCCCCCTAAACCCTAAAATACCGTCGAAAACCCAACCGGCCCCCTTGACCCGACCCGGCCCATCTACCCGACCCGACAACCCGACCCAGAAACATAAACAGACTCCCACCCCTGCACTCCAGACATACCCCCCCAACCTCAAACAATTACCCCATTAAAACCTTTAAATAAAAAAGCCCAAATCCAAAGCCCAAACACAATTCAAAAAATCCAAGATAATTCAAGCCCAAATTCTATTTCGGATACGGGCTCCACTACCCATCCTCAAATAACATCAACCAATCACCCCAAAGCTAATTCAAAGCCCACTACCTCAAAAAACTCAACCGCCCAAAATTGGCTTAAAAATGCCTTCTCTTTCCCTCCACAACTCAGACTTAATAAATCTTCATCAGACATACCTTCCAACAAATCTACCTTTACCAAACCTTTGGATACTGATAGTGTAAGGAGGAAGTGGTGTGAGACAGATGGAGAAGAGTCTAATAATGATTATGAGCACAAGTGGTCAGTATCTGATATAGCATTACTACGGGAGGCCTTTGATAGGGAAATGGAAATGGAAGGTGAATTCTGTGGTATGACGAAGTTTGAGGATGTTATAAAGCACACCCTAAGCAGTCGGAACGCACACTTCACGGTAAAGGAATACTTGGAGATGTTTGTTCCCTCTGAAGAGGATAGACAGGAATGGGCCATGGAATTGTATGATTCAGATCCAAGCCCACTTGCTGTTGAGTATGGTTCAGATGAAGAGATACTTGATGATGAGGATCTTCAGATAGCACTTGGTCACATGTTTCATGGAGTGCCAGATTCACCAGCTATGCTTGAAGAGATGAGGAGATATGATGAAACAATGCAACAAGTTGGGACTTCTTCAACACAACCACACCAGCAAAGAAAGAAAAAAAGCTAAAACCAAGACTCCTCCGTCATACCACTCGATCAATGAAGAAATGATCCTATTTCATGGATTTCTAGAAGACAAGGAAGAGAAGATACCTGGGTTAGAAGATTTTATAAGTTCAGAGTTTAGATTTCCTAGCTTTGTTCTTATATTACTACTCTACCTTAGTATCATAAGTTGTAATATCATCATAGAGTGCATTATAAACTCTATGATGATCATAGCTTATTTGATTTTAGCTTCTTCTTTCTTTTTACATTCGGGATAGACCTATGCTTCGCCTAGACAGGACTAGCAGGCGACGTAAAGGACTAATCCCCCCTTTATTAGTTTGTAATTCCCATTTGGGCCCCTTTTATTTGTTATCTATAAAATAACCTAGGCCAACGTGCCTGGATGATTACTTAAAAAAAAAAAAAAAAAAAAACCCTAAACCCTAAACCCTAAACCCTAAACCCTAAACCCTAAACCCTAAACCCTAAACCCTAAACCCTAAACCCTAAACCCTAAACCCTAAACCCTAAACCCTAAACCCTAAACCCTAATCCCTAAACCCTAAACCCTAAACCCTAAACCCTAATCCCTAAACCCTAAACCCTAAACCCTAAACCCTAAACCCTAAACCCTAAACCCATCCAACAGCATTTGGCCCAATGGTCAAAGGTTAGGCTAAGGATACCATGTGTGGGAGGTCTTGGGTTCGATTCCCCATATCAGCAGAGGTGAGATTAATTGCCATTCTGCAGGGGTGAAGGGAGTAGCTAACCCTAAGCCTCTAACACGGATGGAATTACTCATGAAAAATCCTCCAAACGTGTAGGGACAAGCGGAGGGCGATTCCGTAGGTCCAGGCCGGAGGGGGGGGTCTGTTGATAAGGAGGATTCGAACCCGAGACCACGCGCTAAAAATGACTAATAATTAACCACTCAACGGCTAAATAAAGCCAACATTTTATCCAACAGCATTTGGCCCAATGGTCAAAGGTTAGGCTAAGGATACCATGTGGGAGGTCAAGGGTTCGATTCCCATATCGCCAGAGGTGAGATTAATTGTCATTCTCGCAGGGCAAAGGAGTAGCTAACCCTAAGTCTCTAACACGGATGGAATTACTTATAAAAATCCTCCAAACGTGTAGGGACAAGCGGAGGCGATTCCGTAGTCCAGCCGGAGGGTCTGCTGATAGGAGGATTCGAACCCGAGACCACGCGCTAAAAATGACTAATAATTAACCACTCAACGGCTAAATAAAGCCAACATTTAATCCAACAAAGATTTGGCCCAACGGTCAAAGGTTAGGCTAAGGATGCTCCTCGCGCAGAGACCGTGGGTTCGATTCCCCAATGCCAGGTGAGATTAATTCCTTGCAATTTTATTCGAACGCTCTTGACCGCGGCGAATAAAAAGGGGGTCAGCCCGCTTCGAGTACCGTCGGCTAAACGGATTCCTCTATACCTACAAGAGGGCCCACTGATTAAAGGACACTCGGGAGTGCCCAAGCCCGCCGAGGAATCGTTCTGTGCACCTCCAAACGGTATGGGGCCGGTTGTCTAAGCCGGAGGGGGTGCCTATTGTTAAGCCGACTCGAACTCAGGGCCTTCAAGCACATGGGAAACACATAATAAAATGACTAAATAATTAACCACTCAACGGCTAAATAAAGCCAACATTTTTATCCAACAGCATTTGGCCCAATGGTCAAAGGTTAGGCTAAGGATGCTCCCTTGTGCAGGAGATCGTGGGTTCGATTCCCCTTAACAGCAGGGTGAGATTAATTCCTTGCAATTTTATTCGAATGCTCTTGACCAAGGGCGAATAAAAGGGTTGGGCCCGCTCGAGTACCAGCCACGCCTAAACGGATTCCTCTATACCTACAAGAGGGCCCACCGATTAAAGGACACTGAGCGGCCTAAGCCCGAGGAATCGTTCTGACCTCCAAACGGTATGGCCATTGTCTAAGCCGGGTGCCTATTTTTAAGCCGACTCGAACTCAGGGCCTTCAAGCACATGGGAAACACATAATAAAATGACTAAATAATTAACCACTCAACGGCTAAATAAAGCCAACATTTTTTATCCAACAGCATTTGGCCCAATGGTCAAAGGTTAGGCTAAGGATACCATGTGTGGGAGGTCAAGGGTTCGATTCCCCATATCAGCAGAGGTGAGATTAATTGCCATTCTGCAGGGGCAAAGGGAGTAGCTAACCCTAAGTCTCTAACACGGATGGAATTACTCATAAAAAATCCTCCAAACGTAGGACAAGCGAGGGCGATTCCGTAGTCCGTGCCTAGGGGGTCTGTTGATAAGGAGGATTCGAACCCGAGACCACGCGCTAAAAATGACTAATAATTAACCACTCAACGGCTAAATAAAGCCAACATTTTAATCCAACAGCATTTGGCCCAATGGTCAAAGGTTAGGCTAAGGATGCTCCCTTGTGCAGGAGACCGTGGGTTCGATTCCCCTTAACAGCAGGGTGAGATTAATTCCTTGCAATTTTATTCGAATGCTCTTGACCGCGGCGAATAAAAAGGGTTGGGCCTGCCGAGTACCGGGCCACCTAAACGGATTCCTCTATACCTACAAGAGGGCCCACCGATTAAAGGACACTCGGAGCGTGCCCAAGCCCGAGGAATGGTTCTGTACGACCTCCAAAGCGGTATGGGCCATTGTCTGGGAGGGTGCCTATTGTTAAGCCGACTCGAACTCAGGGCCTTCAAGCACATGGGAAACACATAATAAAATGACTAAATAATTAACCACTCAACGGCTAAATAAAGCCAACATTTTATCCAACAGCATTTGGCCCAATGGTCAAAGGTTAGGCTAAGGATATCATGTGTGGGAGGTCTTGGGTTCGATTCCCCATATCAGCAGAGGTGAGATTAATTGCCATTCTGCAGGGGTGAAGGGAGTAGCTAACCCTAAGCCTCTAACACGGATGGAATTACTCATAAAAAATCCTCCAAACGTGTAGGGACAAGCGGAGGCGATTCCGTAGTCCAGCTTATGGGTCTGTTGATAAGGAGGATTCGAACCCGAGACCA
Organism: Przewalskia tangutica; assembly: GCA_029844215.1. Classification (NCBI taxonomy): domain Eukaryota; kingdom Viridiplantae; phylum Streptophyta; class Magnoliopsida; order Solanales; family Solanaceae; genus Przewalskia; species Przewalskia tangutica. The sequence goes on along the minus strand of CM056722.1, from coordinate 137,064,612 downwards.
CGCGCTAAAAATGACTAAATAATTAACCACTCAACGGCTAAATAAAGCCAACATTTATTATTTTTTTTTTTTTTTTTTTTTTTTTTATTTTTTTTTATTTTTTTTTTTAATTTTTAACATTTGGAGACTTAGCCGAAATTGCTCCTCCCTCTCTCCTAAATTCGGCCGAAACCCTAGCCACCCCCCTTCACGTTTTCCGGCCCCCATGGCCGCCACACCATCGGTCGGCCACCTCCGTGGTCGGCCACCCCACCACCATTTCCCACCCCACCTTTTCGTAAATCCTTACATCGACCCACACCCCCTGGACTGCCGAATACATGGCGGCGGTCCGAAACCCTAACGCCGCCGTCACCCCTTCCCCCTCCTCCTCGAATTTTGTGCCAATTAAACCTATCACCTATCTTCATGGTGAACCTATGATTATGTTTGAGGAGGAAGAAATTGATGTTATGATTGAACAACAAAATTTGAAGCTTGCGGTGATTGGTAAGTTTTCAAATGGTTGGACGGATTTTGATTTCTTGCGAAAGGAAATTCCTAAGCAATGTGGATTAAAATCTGAGGTTAATATAGGGTTGTTGCATAATCGTCATATTCTAATTCGTTGTTCTATTGAAGAAGATTATGATGTTTTGATGTCAAGCCCTAGTTTTTGGATTAAAGAAAGAAACAAGATGTTGTTGATGAGAACATTCATTTGGAATGTTAATTTTAATCCAGAGGAGGAATCCAATATTGCTTGGGGATGGATCTCATTTCCCAATCTTCCACCAAATTTTTTTGGCCATTCGGCGTTATTCTCGTTGGCGGCGGCGGTAGGGAAACCATTAACCCTAGATTCGGCCACCATGAAGAAGACAAGGCCAAGTTGTGCTAGGGTTAAGGTTGAAGTGGATTTATTGAAAGTTCATCCTGAAAATATTCATATTTCTTTCAAAAGGAATGGAATAGTTCATACTAAATTGCAAAAAATTAGGTTTGACTTCATTCCTAAATTTTGTACTAATTGCAAATTACAAGGTCATGATGTTGATGGATGTTGGATATTAAATCCTGATTTGAGACCAAAGAGGGATGACAAAGGTGATGGATCTATGGAGGAATTGGCGGCTATTGACAAAGGTAAATCTCAAAACCCTACTCTTCCTCTTTCTTCCTCCAAAAACAACCTTCCAGATCCGAAATCCCACAAAACCGACGGTTGGAAGGTGGTTACGGGAAAAAATAATAGAAAAATCACAAATCCAAACCAAAAATCATCAATTTCTACTATTTTGGCGGCGGGGGAAGAAATTCCGGCCAAGTTGGTGGCCGGAACCACCACCTCCACGTCTAAACAGCCTACCCAGTCGAAAAACCTTACAAATCTGAACCAAAACCATTTCGGCGGCGCCGGAAAACCACCGGAAATACCCCCTACCCATCGGAACCCTACCGGCGGCCACCCTGACCGCCGGAACCCTACCCCTGACCTACCAGAACCACTCCCCCCCACCGACACACCCTCCTGCCCTAGCCCAGCAGCCGCCATTGCTGCTGGGCCAAACCCTAGCCCAAAACCGCCTACCCAAAACCCTAAACTACCCCCCCAAACCCTAGCCGCCAACCCGCAACTTGTAACCCTACCCACGACCCGACCCGTGACCCAGTCAATACCCCCACAACCTCCAAATCCCACCCTCAACACACGTACCCCACCCTCGACCAACCCCCCACTCTCAAAAAAACCGCCGCCACAAACCCTAAAATTCCATTTGAAACCCTACCCGCTTCTACGACCCGACCCGACCCACCTACCCGACCCGTGAACCAGACCACCACCCCTCCCCATGCCAGATCCACCACCCCCCCTACTAACCACCCCAACCCCCTCGTCAAAAACCCCAGATCCGAAAACACCAACTCTGAAATCCAACCCACGGGTTTGACCCGACCCGAAACCCTTATCCGACCCGACCCACTAAACCGGTCCAACTCAGCCCCTACCCTGACCCAACTAACCAGCCTACCCTACCCACCCTGGTACCCTAGTCCTAGACATCGCTCCCTAACCTCACCCCGTCCGACCTACCCCAAAAACCCTAAGCCCACCTTAACAATACCCGATGCCCCGACCCGACCCAACCTAAACCCACCAAATCCCCTAACCCGACCCAGCAACCATTTAAAACTACCCCCCCCTCTATTCCCCTCGTACCCCCCCAACCCGTACCCACTAAACCTATATATCCTAAACCCGTGACCCACCCCCCCTCGGAAACCCGTGACCCACTCCCCAAAGCCCAACCCCAAAGCCCAACCACTTTTAAAACAACCCAACAAAATTAAAGTCCAAATTCAGTTGATACGGGCCCACTACTCAACCTCAAACAAAATCAATCACCAAGCCCAAAAGTACTTCAAATCCCACAAACACAAAGAACCCTTCTACCAAAATTGGCTTAAGAATGCCTTTTCCTTCCTCCACAACCTTGTACATTGAATAAATCCTCATCGACATTCCTTCCAATAAAACTACCACCGCCATTCCTTTGGGTACCGAGGTAGTGACGAGGAAGTGGGGTGAGACAGATGGATATGTTTCACGGGTTCTTCACACAAGCTATCAAAAGTGAGATTGCGAAACTTGAAGCCTTTGATCAGGAAATGGAAAGTGATGGTGAATTCTATGGTATGACCAATTTTGAAGATGTCTTAAGGAATTCCGACATGATTATTGCCTCCACAGAAGATAGACGGGATTGGATCATGGAACCGTATGAACCTGAACCAAGACCGCTTGCTATTGATGAAGGTATGGAAGAAGATATACTTGATGATGAGGAGCTTCAGATAGCACTTGGTCACATGTTTCAGGGCGTCCCTGATGCAGCGGATATGTTTGCTGAGATGAAAAGAATCGAGGAAGCAATACCCAAGGCTAGAATAGAAGCTGAGTCTTCAACAGCACAGCAACATCGGCAAGGTAAACAAGCTAAAAAGCCGACACTCCCATTGGCAGTAACCACAAGATCAAAGAAGAAATGATTTTATACCAAGGATTATTAGATGACGAGGAGGACAAGGTACTTGGGTTTGAAGATTTTATAAGTACAGAGTTTAGAGTTCCTAACTTTGTGATTATATTATTATTCTACCTTAGTATCATCAATTGTAATATCATCATAGAGTGCATTATAAACTCTATGATGATCATAGCTTATCTGATCTTAGCATCTTCCTTCTTTTTACACTCGGGATAGACCTAAACTTCGCCTAGATAGGGTTAGCAGGCGAGAGATAGGACATGTCCTGTTTGAGTCTGTATTCCCCTTTTGGGCACCTGTTTCATTTCTGTTTATTAATAAAATAACCTGGGCCAACACGCCTGGATGATTACTAAAAAAAAATAAAAAAAAAAAACCCTAAACCCTAAACCCTAAACCCTAAACCCTAAACCCTAAACCCTAACCCCTAAACCCTAAACCCTAAACCCTAAACCCTAAACCCTAAACCCTAAACCCTAAACCCTAATCCCTAAACCCTAATCCCTAAACCCTAAACCCTAAACCCTAAACCCATCCAACATCCAACAGCATTTGGCCCAATGATCAAAGGTTAGGCTAAGGATGCTCCCTTGTGCAGGAGACCGTGGGTTCGATTCCCCTTAACAGCATGGTGAGATTAATTCCTTGCAATTTTATTCGAATGCTCTTGACCAAGGGCGAATAAAAGGTTTGCCCCCGCTCGAGTACCACGGCCTAAACGGATTCCTCTATACCTACAAGAGGGCCCACTGATTAAAGGACACTCGGAGCGTGCCCAAGCCCATGAGGAATTGTCTGACGCCTTCAAACGGTATGGGCCGGTTGTCTAGCGGAGGGTGCCTATTGTTAAGCCGACTCAACTCGTGGCCTTCACATGGGAAACACATAATAAAATGACTAAATAATTAACCACTCAACGGCTAAATAAAGCCAACATTTTAAAAAAAAATTTGCTCTCCCCTCTCTCCTCCAAAAAATCGGAAAACCCTAATTCACGCCGCCACCACTTTTCCGGCCACCATGGCCGTCGTGGCCACTGGCCGGCCACCTCCGGTGGTCGGCCACCACCCCACCACCATTTCCCACCCCCCACCTTTTCAGAAATCCTAAAATCGAACCCTTCCCTCCCGGTTTCCGTCGAGACAGTGGCGGCGGCGGTGTCAAACCCTAACGCCGCCGTCACCCCTCCTACCTCCTCCTCGAATTTCGTGCCTCTTAAACCTATCACCTATCTTCATGGTGAACCTACAATTATGTTTGAGGAGGAAGAAATTGACTTGATGATTGAACAACAAAATTTGAAACTTGCGGTAGTTGGTAAGTTTACAAATGGTTGGACGGATTTTGATCTTTTGCGAAAGGAAATTCCTAAGCAATGTGGATTAAAATCTGAGGTTAATATAGGGTTATTGCATAATCGTCATATTCTAATTCGTTGTTCTATCGAAGAAGATTATGATACTTTGATGTCTAGCCCTAGTTTTTGGATTAAAGAAAGAAACAAGATGTTGATGAGAACATTCATTTGGAATGTTAATTTTAATCCAGAGGAGGAATCCAATATTGCTTGGGGATGGATCTCATTTCCAAATCTTCCACCAAATTTCTTTGGCCATTCGGCCTTGTTCACGTTGGCGGCGGCGGTTGGAAGACCCTTAACCCTAGATTCGGCCACTTTGAAGAAGACAAGGCCAAGTTGTGCTAGGGTTAAGGTTGAAGTAGATTTATTGAAAGTTCATCCTCAAAATATTCATATTTCTTTCAAAAGGAATGGAATAGTTCATACTAAATTACAAAAAATTAGGTTTGACTTCATTCCTAAATTTTGTACTACTTGCAAACTACAAGGTCATGATGTTGATGGATGTTGGATATTGAATCCGGATTTGAAGCCAAAAAAGGTTGACAATGGTGATAGATCGACGGAAAAGGAGGCGGATTTGACAAAAGGTAATCTTCCAAACCCTAACCCCCCTTCTATTTCTGCCAAAACCCATCGTCCAGATCCGAAACCCACAAATCCTAACGGATGGCAGGTGGTTATGGGAAAAAAGACAAAAAAATCCACAAATCAAAACCCCAATCTTACGTTAAACACTGTTCCGGCCACTTTGGTGGTCGGAAACACCAACTCCACGTCAAAACAGACCCCCCCTTTGAAAAATACAAAAAATACGACCCATAAAATAATTTCCGACGCCGGAAAAAATGACACGGAAAACCCTCGAACCTCTACCACGGCCACTCGACCACGGAACCCTAGCCCCGACCCACCAGATCACCTCCCCCCCGTCGAATCACCACCAAACCCTAGCCCAGCAGCCGCCATTGCTGCTGGGCCAAACCCTAGACTTAACCCTAGCCCAATACCACCTAACCCTAACCCTAAACCATCTACCCAAACCCTAGCCGTCCCCCCTACTGAAACCCTACCCACGACCCGACCACCCATACCCTCCCCACCCACCGCTGCACCCACCCCTACCCACGTTACCCATCACCCACATCGCCCACCCCTCAACCAAAACCACCTCAAAAAATCCTAAAAACCCATCCGAAACCCTACCCATTACTCTGACCCGACCCGACCATCTGATCCGACCCGACCCACAGACCCCACCCGAGATCCACAACACAACCCAACCCCTACCAGATCTACCCCACCCTTAACCACCTTGACCAACCCCACAGATCCGAAAACACAACAGAAATTACCGCCATAACCCGACCCGAAATCCTGACCCGACCCGACCCATTAACCCGGACGAATTCTGCCCCGACCCTAACCCAACTTACCCAACTACCCTACCCCCCCTGGTACCCAAGTCCTAGACACCTATCACCCCCCCCTCCGTCGACACCACACCCCTAAAACCTAAAAAACCTACGGAAACCCTACCCACCAACCCGACCCGACCCGACCCAGTTACCCGACCCGACATCCAGACCCAAAAACCCAAACATACCCCCCAACCCCAGATCCAACAAATTCCCCCCCAATTACAAACCATTACCCCTCTAAAACCTCCAAATAAAAAGGCCCAAAATCAAAGCCCAAACACAATTCAACAAGTCCAAAATAACCCAAGCCCAAATTCTATGTCGGATACGGGCTCAACTACCCAACCCCATACAAAATCAACTACCAAACCCAATACTAATTCCAAGCCCACAACCAATATAAATCATTCAGCCCAAAATTGGCTTAAGAATGCCTTTTCCTTCCCTCCTCAACCTTGTACATTGAATAAAACCTCATCAGACATTCCTTCCAATAAAACTACCACTGCCAACCCTTTGGGTACTGATAGTGACAGGAGGAAGGAGGGTGAGACAGTTGGATATGTTTCACAGGATTCTTCACACAAGCTATCAAAAGCTGAGATTGCTGAACTTCGTGAAGCCTTTGATCAGGAAATGGAAAGTGATGGTGAATTCTATGGCATGACAAATTTTGAAGATGTCTTAAGGAATTCCGACATGATTATTTCCTCCAAAGAAGACAGACGGGATTGGGCCATGGAACCGTATGAACCAGTACCAAGCCCACTTGCTGTTGATGGAGATTCAGAGGACGACATTCTGGATGATGAGGATCTTCGGGTTGCACTTGGTCAAATGTTTCATGACATTCCAGACGCAGAAGATAGGTATGCAGCGATGAGTAGATTAGAGGCGCAATACCGATCCACCTAAGAAAGCGAGGGACTTCATCAACACATAATCTACGTCAACGGAAGGAAGCTAGCAAACCGACAATCCCATTTATGCATAACTAGATCAAAGAAGAAATGATTCAATACCATGGACTACTAGAAGACAAAGAGGAAAAGGTACATAGGTTAGAAGATTTTATAAGTTCAGAGTTTAGATTTCCTAGCTTTGTTCTTATACTACTACTCTATCTTAGTATCATCTTTTGTAACATCATCATAGAGTGCATTATAAACTCTATGATGATCATAGCTTATCTTATTTTAGCTTCTTCTTTCTTTTTACATTCGGGATAGATCTATGCTTCGCCTAGACAGGGTTAGCAGGCGAGTGAAAGGATTTGTCCTGATTGAGTCTGTATTCCCTTCTGGGCCCCATTTTCATTTCTGTTATTAATAAAAAACCTGGGCCAACGTGCCTGGATGATTACTCAAAAAAAAAAAAAAAAAAAAAACCCATCCAACAGCATTTGGCCCAATGGTCAAAGGTTAGGCTAAGGATACCATGTGTGGGAGGTCTTGGGTTCGATTCCCCATATCAGCAGAGGTGAGATTAATTGCCATTCTGCAGGGGTGAAGGGAGTAGCTAACCCTAAGCCTCTAACACGGATGGAATTACTCATAAAAAATCCTCCAAACGTGTAGGGAAGCGAGGGCGATTCCAGGTCCAGCCGAGGGGGTCTTGATAAGGAGGATTCGAACCCGAGACCACGCGCTAAAAATGACTAAATAATTAACCACTCAACGGCTAAATAAAGCCAACATTTTATCCAACAGCATTTGGCTCAATGGTCAAAGGTTAGGCTAAGGATACCTTGTGTGGGTGGTGTTGGGTTCGATTCCCATATCACAGAGTGAGATTAATTGTCATTCTGCAGGGATGAAGGGAGTAGCTAACCCTAAGCCTCTAACACGGATGGAATTACTCATAAAAAATCCTCCAAACGTGTAGGGACAAACGGAGGGCGATTCCGTAGGTCCAGGCCGGAGGGGGGGTTTGTTGATAAGGAGGATTCGAACCCGAGACCACGCGCTAAAAATGACTAATAATTAACCACTCAACGGCTAAATAAAGCCAACATTTATCCAACAAAGATTTGGCCCAATGGTCAAAGGTTAGGCTAAGGATACCATGCGGAGGTCTTGGGTTCGATTCCCATATCAGAGGTGAGATTAATTGCCATTCGCAGGATGAAGGGAGTAGCTAACCCTAAGTCTCTAACACGGATGGAATTACTCATAAAAAATCCTCCAAACGTAGGATGCGAGGGCGATTCCGTAGGTCCAGGCCGGAGGGGGGGTCTGTTGATAAGGAGGATTCGAACCCGAGACCACGCGCTAAAAATGACTAATAATTAACCACTCAACGGCTAAATAAAGCCAACATTTTTAAAAAAAATTTTGCTCTCCCCTCTCTCCTCCAAAAAAAGAAAATCGGTAAAACCCTAGCCCCCCACCGCCACTAACTTCCGGCCACCATGGCCGTCGTGGCCAATGGCCGGCCACCACCTGTGGTCGGCCACCTCTCCCCCTCCACCGAGCATCCCCCCACCTTCTCAGATTTGTTCAAATCCACCACCACCCCCCCGTTTTTGACAAAATCAGTGGCGGCGGCGGCGGCTAACCCTAGCTCCGCCGTCACTCACCCTTCCCCTTCCTCGTTTTGCGTGCCTCTAAAGCCCATCACATATTTACATGGTGAGCCTATGGTTATGTTTGAGGAGGATGAAATTGATTCTATGATTGAAGAACAAGATTTGAAACTTGCGGTTATTGGTAAGTTTTCAAATGGTTGGACGGATTTTGATTTCTTGCGAAAGGAAATTCCTAAGCAATGTGGATTAAAATCTGAGGTTACTATAGGGTTGTTGTATAATCGTCATATTCTAATTCGTTGTTCTATCGAAGAAGATTATGATATTTTGATGTCAAACCCTAGTTTTTGGATTAAAGAAAAGAACAAGATGTTATTGATGAGAACATTCATTTGGAATGTTAATTTTAATCCGGAAGAGGAGTCGAATATTGCTTGGGGATGGATATCTTTTCCCAATCTTCCACCTAATTTCTTTGGCCATTCGGCCTTGTTCACGTTGGCGGCGGCGGTAGGGAGGCCATTAACCCTAGATTCGGCCACCATGAGGAAGACTAGGCCTAGTTGTGCTAGGGTTAAGGTTGAAGTGGATTTGTTAAAAACTCATCCTCAAAAAATACAAATTTCTTTCAAGAAGAATGGAATTGTACATACAAAATTGCAAAAAATTAGGTTTGATTTTCTACCTAAGTATTGTACAAATTGCAAACTTCAAGGTCATGATGTTGATGGGTGTTGGAAATTAAATCCGGATTTGAAGCCAAAAAAGGATGACAATGGTGATGGAAAAGTGGAGGAACCGTCGGCTATGGATAAAGGTAAATCTCAAAACCCTACCCTTCTTTCTTCTTCCACCAAAAAATCCAACACAGATCCGAAACCCACAAATCCAGACGGTTGGCATGTGGTTATGGGAAAAAAGAATAGAAAAAATACAAATCCAAGCAAGCAAACCCCTTTAATCACTGTTTCGGCGGCGGGGGAAGGTGTTCCGGCAACTTTGGAGGTCGGAAACACCACCATCACGCCAAATCAGACCACCCAGCCGAAAAGCCCAAAAATTTTGAGCCAAAAATTTAATGGCGGCGCCGGAAAACCCACCGGAATACCCCCTGCCCATCGGAACCCTACCGGCGGCCACCCTGACCGCCGGAACTCCACCTCTGACCCACCAGATCCACCCCCCCAGACCGTCATTTCCACAAACCCTAACCCAGCAGCCGCCATTGCTGCTGGGCCAAACCCTAGCCCAATACCACCTTTAACAAACCCTAATCTACCCTCCAAAACCCTAGCCGCCAACCCATCACTTCAAACCCTACCCGTGACCCGACCCATCACCTGCACTCCCACCCCACCCACCGCTGCACTCCACCCCACCCACGCACTCCCACCCACGTCGTCAATCACCCACTACCGAAACCACCACAAAAAACCCTCAACCAACTTTCGAAACACTACCCGATCAACTGACCCGACCCGACCCGTTAACCCAACCCATGACCCAGATCAACCCCACACCCCCTACCAGATCCACCCCCCCACCCCCTAACCTCACCACCCCCCTCGACCTACCCTCCAGATCCGAAACCCCCCCCAAATTTACCGTCGAAAACCTACCCATTATTCTAACCCGACCCGACATGTCGACCCGACCCGACCCAACTACCCAACCCACTACCCAGATCGATACCCCACACCCCTCCAGAACCACCCCCCCACCTCCTAACCAACTCTACCAACCTCACAGATCCGAAAACACAATAGAAATTACCGTCACAACCCGACCCGAAATTCTGACCCGACCCGACCCATTAAACCGGACGAATTCTGCCCCGACCCTAACCCAACTTACCCAACTACCCTACCCCCCCTGGTACCCAAGTCCTAGACACCTATCACCTCCGTCGACACCACACCCCTAAAACCTAAAAACCTACTAAACCCTACCCACTAACCCGACCCGACCCGACCGGCCATCTGACCCGACATCCACTCCAAAACCCAAACATACCCCATCCCGGATCCAACAAATTCCCCAATTACAAACTATTACCCCTTTAAAACCTCCAAATAAAAAGGCCCAAAATCAAAGCCCAAACACAATTCAACAAGTCCAAAATAACCTGAGCCCAAATTCTATGCCTGATACGGGCTCCACTACCCAACCCCATACAAAATCAACTACCAAACCCAATACTAATTCCAAGCCCACAACCAATAAAAATCATTCAGCCCAAAATTGGCTTAAGAATGCATTTTCCTTCCCTCCTCAACCTTGTACATTGAATAAAACCTCATCAGACATTCCTTCCAATAAAACTACCACCGCTAACCCTTTGGGTACCGGAGTGACAGGAGGAAGGAGGGTGAGACGATTGGATATGTTTCACAGATTCTTCACACAAGCTATCAAAAGTCGAGATCAGAACCGTGAAGCCTTTGATCAGGAAATGGAAAGTGATGGTGAATTCTATGGCATGACAAATTTTGAAGATGTCTTAAGGAATTCCGACATGATTATTTCCTCCAAAGAAGATAGACGGGATTGGGCCATGGAACCGTATGAACCAGTACCAAGCCCACTTGCTGTTGATGGAGATTCAGAGGACGACATTCTGGATGATGAGGATCTTCGGGTTGCACTTGGTCAAATGTTTCATGACATTCCAGACGCAGAAGATAGGTATGCAGCGATGAGTAGATTAGAGGCTGCAATACCTGATCCACCTAAGAAAGGAACGGGGACTTCATCAACACATAATCTACGTCAACGGAAGGAAGCTAGCAAACCGACAATCCCATTGTCTGTTACAACTAGATCAAAGAAGAAATGATTCAATACCATGGACTACTAGAAGACAAAGAGGAAAAGGTACATAGGTTAGAAGATTTTATAAGTTCAGAGTTTAGATTTCCTAGCTTTGTTCTTATACTACTACTCTATCTTAGTATCATCTTTTGTAACATCATCATAGAGTGCATTATAAACTCTATGATGATCATAGCTTATCTTATTTTAGCTTCTTCTTTCTTTTTACATTCGGGATAGATCTATGCTTCGCCTAGACAGGGTTAGAAAAGAGTGAAAGGATTTGTCCCGATTGAGTCTCAGATTCCTCTCGCCCCATTTTCATTTCTGTTATTAATAAAAAACCTAGGCCAACGTGCCTGGATGATTACTCAAAAAAAAAAAAAAAAAAAAAAAAAAACCCTAAATCCTAAACCCTAAACCCTAAACCCCAAAAACCCAAAACCCCGAAATTCTCTCAAATTGGGCGATTTTTCGGCGTGAACAGTGTTTTCACCGGAAAAACGCAAATTCCGGCCAAACCACCAACCCAACGGAGACGAGGCATATACCATTAGCTTCGTCTCGTCGAGCCCGTCATTCCCATACCCTACACCTTCGTCGATTCTTCCAGTATCGCCGGCAATATTAACTCAAAGGAACGACGTCCACTGTTCATCGTCTTCCCCGTTGGTTTTTGCCAAATTCCGGCGGATTCAGGGATTGGCAAGGTACGGCAGTGGTACCAATAGCTTCGTTTTCCTCACGCCGTCATTTCTATACCACCCACAACCGACGACTCATCCCATACAGCTAAATCGCTCAAAACTATTCAACCGAAACCCTAGGCGCCGCGATTAAGATTCCGGCCACCACAGCAATAATCGACGATCGAGGGTGGTATCATTAGACTCACCTTCGTGTGGCCATCATTTTGCACCCACCCCCGTTCATCAATTCGTCTCCGACACGCCGGTCGACCAACTCTTATTGTCCGATCGTCTTTTGCATTTTTCGGCCAGTACAGTGGTCGACGACGGTTGGGTGTTATACCGTTGAGTTCGTATCGACATTCTCAACAATTTGACATCAACGCCGTGTCGCAATTCACCCTCTCCTGAATTTCGACATTGTTGGTTCCTCAAGCTCACTGTGCTCGCCGGAAATGGCGATTCCGGCGGCTGGGCGGCCTCCAGGTGAGGTTGCTCAGTCCGTTACTGAATTTCCAACGTTACCACAACCTCAAATCAACAATTCATTGTCATTGGATGAAAATGGAATTTTCCGGCGACCAATTCCGGCGACCGGTGGCGGCGCAGTGGCGGTTCTGCCGCAGCTGGCAGCAATGCAGGCTGCTCAAACATCTGGAAATGTTCCTCAGTATGCACGGGCAGTCCGGGCAACAACTCCAGTCACCGGAAATTTTGCAACACAGAAAAGCCAAATACCTCCTCCGTTAGCTCCTAAACAGGTAAATTTTCTACACGGAGAACCTACAATTTTACTGCAAAAATCTGAAGTTGAGGTGTTGATTGCGCGTCAAGATTTGAAATGGGCGGTCATAGGTAAATTTAGTCATGGTATGCCTCACATAGATTTTCTAAGGACTGAATTACCTAAGCAACTGAAATTGAAAGCCCATGCTAGAATTGGTTATCTGTTTAGCCGTCATATTCTGATTCGATGCTCCATTGAAGAAGATTATGATACGCTCATGTCCATCTCTTCTAGCTTTGACATAAAAGATAAGAGGGAATCTTACCCACTTCGCACCATGAAATATGATGTCTCATTTGACCCTACAAAAGAAACTAGTATTGCTTGGGCTTGGGTTTCATTCCCTAACCTCCCACCTGTTTATTTTGACGAGTCTATCCTATTGCCTATTGCTTCTGCTGTTGGTAGACCCATTTGTGTTGATGCAGCAACAAAAAATTTGACTCGTCCTAGTTGTGCTAAGGTTAAGGTCGAATTAGATTTGTTGCGTCAACATCCCCAAAATATCCAAATCCAAATTGCTACTGAGGAAGGAATTCAAACGAACTCTTACAAGATTCAGTTTGACTTTCTCCCAAAGTATTGCACTAATTGTTCCCTTCAAGGACATGATGTGCATGGGTGTTGGAAACTCAATCCTTCGTTGAGACCCTCGAGGGACAAAGAAAACACCCATCCTGCTCCTCCTCCAAAAGAAAATCCACAAAATCCAAATCCAAATCCCCCTGATAATCCAAACAATACAAAAAACCCACCCAAAAATCCAAATCAAGCCATAGAGAAGACCAAAAATCCAAATGACTGGCAAACAGTTGTCGGTAAAAAACGCAAGAAAAATGCTCCCCAAACCCAAAAACCAAAAAACAAAAATACTGGGAATCAAATCCAGCCCCAAAAATCCAAAGTTATCAAAAACCAAAATCCTAACAAAAACAAACAGGCCACTGTAGCCCAACCCACAGAAATACCACCCACTTTTCTACCAGCACCCACACCTACTCCTAACCAATCCCTTCTAACTGTCCCTATTCCTAGAATTTTCCAATTTTTATCCCAAGCCCTTCCAACAGACACCACCCCCCCAGCCGACCCCTCCCCCCCTAACCTAACCCCACCCACACAGCCTCCACCTCCTACACCCTTTCCTGAGCCCGCCCTCGCTACTATCCCCACACCACACCCACCTGCTAAAGCCCTACCCGACCCCACGCTTACGCCCCCTCCACCCGAACCTACCCCCCCTCCAGATCCTACACCCTCCTCTCCTCCCTCAGACCCTTCCCTCACTCCTGATCTCACACCCCCGCCCCATCACACCCCCACTCTGACCCTTACTCATCCATTATCCCCACTGGATATTGGGAATTCCAAAGGTAAGCGTCCTATTTTTTCATCTGCACCCTCTTCCCCTACTGCTCCTAAATGCATCAGACAACCAGACCCCTTCATGATAGACATCAGTCTTGACCTACCTTCTTTGGCCAAGAATTTTGTTCCTATGAACCTAGCTTGTACCAGTATCCCCTCGTCTGGTAGTGTGAGGCGGATTTGTGGTAATGAGGTTGTTGTTACTGATGATGATGATGAGGTAGAGGTAGATGTTAACGAGGAAGCCATGGATGACATTGATAATTTTGTTGATATGGCTGACTTGTTTGATGAGGATAGAGATACAGTGGTTGACAAACCAGCTGTAGCAGAGTGCACTTCAGAGGATTCAGATCCTGTTATGGAAGTTGTTCTTCAGAAGAATGAGATTCCACAGGTTACACCAGCTATTCCGATTGGATCGGATGGGGTTGCCCCAGTCAGGAACAGGGATATTCAGGATCCTCGGCTGAGAATGGTAATGAAGTTATCTGAACAGTGCACAGATTTCATCAAGACCTTTATGGACGCGAGAACGGCACAGTTGTGGCGTCAGAGACAGGCAGGTAGTACAGTTGCGGACAACTACGGCCCATCTTTGGATATCATTAGAGAGGCTCTTGACAGGAAGAGGTACAGGTTGCAGGCGCACGAGCCCTACACTCATCACCGTACAGAGCAGCAGATGATAGCAGATATGAGACAGCCAGGTAATGGCAAATACATGGGGATTGGTATCGAGGAATTAGATCGGATACTCAGGGCCATGACAGATGCATTGCTGGCTCAGCCAGACCCAGTTCCATTGGTTCCAGTACAGAGAGCTGCTCCGAAGATTTCACTTCGGGCACCTTCATCCATTACTACCAGATCCAGATCCAGGACCACTACTAGATGATCAGATTTTTAGAGTACCTGGAGGATGACAGAGATGAGACACCACAGATTGAAGATTTTGTAAGTCCGGAGGTAGTTTATAGCTTTAGGCTTACATTGTATCTTCATTTTGATTGTATCCGCATTTGTAGCATCATCATCGAGTATGTTATAAACTCGGTGATGATCATATCTTATTTGATTATTGCTTCTTCTTTCTTTTTGCATTCCTGCTGATGTGCAGTGTATTTTCCCTACGGGGCCCCCTGTATTTCCTTTGATATATATAAAATTACCACGGGCCGAGAGTTCGTGGATTGCTTAAAAAAAAAAAAAAAAAACCCTAAACCCTAAACCCTAAACCCTAAACCCTAAACCCTAAACCCATCCAACAGCATTTGGCCCAATGGTCAAAGGTTAGGCTAAGGATACCATGTGTGGGAGGTCTTGGGTTCGATTCCCCATATCAGCAGAGGTGAGATTAATTGCCATTCTGCAGGGATGAAGGGAGTAGCTAACCCTAAGTCTCTAACACGGATGGAATTACTCATAAAAAATCCTCCAAACGTGTAGGGACAAGCGGAGGGCGATTCCGTAGGTCCAGGCCGGAGGGGGGGTCTGTTGATAAGGAGGATTCGAACCCGAGACCACGCGCTAAAAATGACTAATAATTAACCACTCAACGGCTAAATAAAGCCAACATTTAGTAAACCCTAACGCCGCCGCGTGAACAGTGACGCCGCCGGTCTTCTGCTGTTTTCGGCCAACTCCGGCTACTACTGCCAACGGGACCACAACCAAAAGCTTCGTCTCGACGAGCCCGTCATTCCCATACCTACCACTAACGTCGATTCTTCCTAAAACGTCGGGAATTTCAGATCGAAAAAACACCCAGTTTTTCCGATCGTCTTTTCAACTTTCCGGCGAACTCCGGCTGAGTTGACGGACGGGGGTAGTACCAATAGCTTCGCCTCCTCACCCCCGTCATTCCTATACCCACCACTACCTTCGATTCATTCTAAATCAACGTTTCACCCAAATCTCCAAACACGAAACCCTAATCGCCGTCGAGCTTTTTCCGGCGACACCAGGTACAATCGACGACAGTGAGTGGTTCCAGCAGCATTGTCGTCTTCACCCCGTCATTTTGCACCCACCCTCAACCTTCAATTCTCTCCAGAACGCCGGGACCACCACATCGACTTTTCCGTCAGTTCAACGTTGATTTCCGGTCGTTTCTGTTACTGTTGAGGGTCGTGTGTGGTACCATTGTGTTCGTCTCACCAAGATCTACATTACCCACTAAATTTCGAAGCTCAACAATCCTTTTTTTGAAATCAGCCATTTTCCGGCGAACTACCGGCGGCTATGGCGGCTGCCGCGGCTGGGCAGCCACCTGTTGAGGTTGTCCAGCCCATTTCTTCGGATTTTCCACCTCTAATGACCCCCCAATGCAACAATTCATTGACTTTGGATCAAAATGGTATTTTCCGGCGAACATCACCGCCAAACAGTGGCGGTACAGCGGTGGTGCCGCCTCCTGTGGCGGCAATTCATCCCGGTCCTAAAACTGGAATTCAGTTTGCTCATGTTCTACAATCATCACCTCCGACAACTGGATCAGCGGGTCCCAACAAAGCTCAGAACGGTCAAATACCACCTCCGTTAGCACCTAAACAGGTAAATTATCTGCACGGAGAACCTACATTATTGCTTCAGAAATCTGAAATTGATGTGTTAATTGCGCGTCAAGATTTGAAATGGGCGGTGATAGGTAAATTTAGTCATGGCATGCCTCACATAGATTTTTTGAGGACTGAATTACCTAAACAGTTGAAATTGAAAGCCCAAGTTAGAATTGGTTATCTGTTTAGCCGTCATATTCTGATTCGATGCTCCATTGAAGAAGACTATGATACGCTTATGTCCATCTCTACCAGCTTTGATATAAAAGATAAGAGGGAATCCTACCCTATACGCACTATGAAATATGATGTCTCCTTTGACCCTACAAAAGAAACTAGTATAGCTTGGGCTTGGGTTTCATTCCCTAACCTTCCACCTGTCTACTTTGATGAGTCTATCCTATTGTCTATTGCTTCTGCTGTGGGTAGACCCATTTGTGTTGATGCGGCCACCAAAAATATGACCCGTCCTAGTTGTGCTAAGGTTAAGGTCGAACTAGACTTGTTGCGTCAACACCCCAAAAATATCCAAATCCAAATTGCTACGGAAGGAGGAATTCAAACAAACTCTTACAAGATTCAGTTTGACTTTCTCCCAAAGTATTGCACTAATTGTTCCCTTCAAGGACATGATGTGCACGGGTGTTGGAAACTCAATCCTGAGATGAGACCTTCGAAGGACAAAGAAAATACACATCCTGCTCCCCCTCCTCCAAAAGACAACCCACAAAACCCAAATCCCCTGGATAATACAAACAAAACAAATAATCCACCCAAAAATCCAAACCCAGCCAAAGAAACCCCCAAAACTACAAATCAAGCCAAAGAAGCCCCCAAAAATCCAAATGACTGGCAAACAGTTGCCAGTAAAAAACGAAAGAAAAATACTCCACAAGTCCAAAAGCCAAAAACCAAAAATACTGGGAATCAAATCCAGCCCCAAATATCTAAAGTTAACCAAAAACAACCTCCAAACAAAAACACACAAGTCTCTATAGCACACCCCCCAGAAATTCCAATCACCCCCACTCCATTACCTACCCCCACACCTACTCTAACCCAGCAACATAACCCCCATCCTTTTCAATTCATGGCACAATCCCTTCCCACCATTGCTAGCACCTCCTACGCCTTACCTATCCCCAGCCGCCCTACTATAACCCAGCCACTTACCACAACTCAAACCCCACCTGAGACCTCCCACCCTCCCCCTCCTATTGAGCCAAACCCACCAGAGACCACTCCACATCTATCCTCACCCGACGTCACACCCCTTATTCCACCTGAACCCATCCCACCTCCCACTGAACCTACCCTTCCTCCAGATACTACACCCTTCCCTCCACTCACCCTTACTCACCCAGTATCCCCACTGGATATTGGGAAAGCCAAAGCTAAACGCCCTATATTCTCCTCCGCACCCTCATCCCCTACCTCACCAAAATGTATCCTTCGTCGGGACCCATTCTTGATTGACATTAATCTTGAGCGACCTTCACTAGCCAAGAATTTTGTGCCGTTGAACCAAGCTTGTACTAGCATTCCCTCTTCCGGTAGTGTGGGGAGAATTTGTGGTAATGAGCTTGTTATTGCTGATAATGATGATATTGAGGTGGAGGTTGATACCCGCAAGGAATACATGGTTGACGAAGATGATAATTTTGTTGACATGGCTGACTTGTTTGATGAGGATAGGGATACAGTGGTTGACAAACCAGCTATAAGAGACTTCACTCCTGGGGTATCACCTTTTGCTATAGAGGATTCGGATCCTTTTATGGGCATAATACTCGAGGGTAAGGAGATCCCACAGGTTACACCAGCGTTACCGATTGGTTTGGATAGGGCTATTCCTATTAGGAACAGGGATATTCAGGATCAGAGGCTGCGAATGGTGATGAAGCTAACTGAGCAGTGCACAGATTTTATCAACATATTCATGGATGCGAGAAAGGCACAGTTGTGGCGTCAGAAACAGGCAGGTTTGACAGGCGCGAACAACTACGGCCCATCTTTGGATATCATTACAGAGGCTCTTCACAGGAAGCGGTACAGGTTGCAGGCACATCAGCCCTACACTCTTCATCGCACAGAGCAACAGATGATAGCAGATATGACACAACCAGGCAATGATAAATACATGAAGATGGATACTAAGAAGTTAGATCGGACACTCAGGGCCATGACAGATGCATTGCTAGCTCAGCCAGACCCAACCCCATTGATTCCAATACAGAATGCTGCTCCGAGGATTACACATCGGGCAACCTCATCCATCACTACTAGATCCAGATCCAGATCCGGACCCAGGACTCCTTTTACATGATCAGATTTTTAGAGTATTTGGGGGATGACAGAGATGAGACACTTCAGATTGAAGACTTTGTATGCCCGGAGGTAGCTTATAGCTTTAGGCTTACATTGTATCTTCATTTTGTTTGTATCCGCATTTGTAGTATCATCATCGAGTATGTTATAAACTCGGTGATGATCATTGCTTATTTGATTATTGCTTCTTCTTTCTTTTTGCACTCCTGCTGATAAGCAGTGTATTTCCCCCTACGGGGCCCATGTACTTTTCCTTTTGATATATAAAATAACCTAGGCCCACAAGCCTAGTGGATTATCTAAAAAAAAAAAAAACCTAAACCCTAAACCCTAAACCCTAAACCCCAAGCCAACATTTTTAACATTTAAAAACCCAAAAAAGCCTTTGCTCTCTTCTCTCTCCTCCTTTGAGGCGGAAAAACCCTACCCCCCCTTTTTTACGTTTTCCGGCCACCATGGCCGCCATGGCCACTGGCCGGCCACCTCCCGTGGTCGGCCAGCACCCCCCCACCACCGTGCACCCCCCCACCTATTCAGCCGTCGTCAAAACCACCCCCACCCTCCCGTCGTCTTCCCTAACAGTGGCGGCGGCGGACGGAAACCCTAGTTCCGCCGTCGCCCATCCTCCCTCCTCCTCTAATTTCGTACCCCTTAAGCCCATCACTTACCTTCATGGTGAGCCTATGGTTATGTTTGAAGAGGAAGATATAGAGTTTATGATTCAAGAACAAAATTTGAAACTTGCGGTTATTGGTAAGTTTTCAAATGGATGGAGTGATTTCGATTTATTAAGGAAGGAAATTCCTAAACAATGTGGTTTGAAGGCTGAGGTTACCATAGGGTTGTTGTATAATCGCCATATTCTTATTCGGTGTTCAATCGAAGAAGATTATGACACTTTGATGTCAAGCCCTAGTTTTTGGATCAAAGAAAAAAATAAGATGTTGTTAATGAGAACATTCATTTGGAATGTTGATTTTAATCCTGAAGAAGAGTCGAATATTGCTTGGGGATGGATCTCGTTTCCCAACCTTCCACCGAATTTTTTTGGCCATTCGGCCTTGTTTTCAATGGCGGCGGCGGTAGGGAAGCCTATTACTCTTGATTCGGCTACTATGAGGAAAACTAGACCTAGTTGTGCTAGGGTTAAGGTTGAAGTAGATTTGTTAAAATCTCATCCTCAAAAGATTCAATTATCTTTCAAAAAGAATGGAATTGTACATACCAAATGGCAAAGAATTAGGTTTGATTTTTTGCCAAAATATTGTACTAATTGCAAGCTTCAAGGTCATGATATTGATGGGTGTTGGAAATTGAATCCGGATTTGAAGCCAAAGAAGGATGACAATGGTGATAGCAAAATGGAGGAATCGTTGGCTATGGATAAAGGTAAATCTCAAAACCCTACCCTTCCTCCTTCTTCCTCCAAAATACCCCCCCCAGATCCGAAAACCACAAAAAACGATGGCTGGCAGGTTGTCACAGGGAAAAAGATTAGAAAAAATACAAATCTTAGCCAAAAAAACGCATTGCCTACTGTTTCGGAGGTTGGGGAAGATATTCCGGCCATTCTGGCCACCGAAACCACCCCCAATACGTCGAAACAGCCCACCCCATCGGAAAATACAAAAAATTTAAAAAAAAACATGTTTCAGTAGCGGAATCACTGGCGCCGCTGCTCATCATCGAACCTACGGCCACCTGCATCGCCTAATCCTACCCCGATCTACGAACTTCCCCACCACACCTACTTTCACCAAGAACGCCATTGCTGCTGGGCCAAACCCTAGCCCATTACATCAAAACCCTAACCCTAAACCACCCTTACAAACCCTAGCCGCCGACCCGACAATTCAAACCCTACCCACAACCCGACCCATTACCCAGACCCAACCCACACCCCTTACCAGACCCACCCCCACACCCACGTACCCCCGAACCCACGAAGCCCAACCACCCATTGCAAAAACCGCCACAAAAAACCTTAAACCACCATCCGAAACCCTACCCGATTCGCTGACCCGACCCGGCCCTTTGACCCGACCCGAGCCCCAAATCTCCCACCCCGCCAGATCCACCCCACCCCTATCCTACCTACCCCCCTCGACATACCCACCAGATCCGAAACCTCACCCAAAAATACCGTCGAAACCCTACCCGACTCCCTAACCCGACCCGACCCACTGACCCGATCCAACTCAGCCCCTACCCTGACCCATCTAACTCAACTACCCTACCCCCCCTGGTACCCCAGTCCTAGACATCACTCCCACCCCACCCAATGACCCACCCCAACCCAGAACTACCCCTTTAAATCTTAAAGTTACGGTACCCACCCCCACTGCCCCGACCCGACCCAATCCAAAAACCCGACCCAACATGACTCCTAACCCGACCCAGCAACCCATTAAACCCACCCCCCCCCTCTACTTCTAACGTACCAACACAACAAAAACAAACTACCCCCCTAAACCACCAACCCGTGACCCCACTCCCAAAAACCGCACTTCTCTATTAATTTGGCCCAAACCCAAAACACAAACTTACTCCAAAAAACCCATGATAGCCCAAGTCCAAATATTTCGGATACGGGCTCCACTACCCAACCTCAAACTAACACAAATACCAAACCCTCTACTAATTCAAAGCCCACAACCTCTAAGAACCCTTCGACCCAAAATTGGCTTAAAAATGCCTTTTCCTTTCCTCCTCAACCCTGTACATTAAATAAAGCCTCATCAGACATTCCTTCCAATAAGACTACAAATGCCAAATCTTTGGGTACTGATAGTGACAGGAGGAAGCGGTGTGAGACAGATGGATATGTTTCACAGGATTCTTCACACAAGCTATCAAAAGCTGAGATTGCAGAACTTCGTGAAGCCTTTGATCAGGAAATGGAAAGTGATGGTGAATTCTATGGTATGACAAATTTTGAAGATGTCTTAAGGAATTCTGACATGATTATTTCCTCCAATGAAGATAGACGTGATTGGGCCATGGAACCGTATGAACCTGAACCAAGACCGCTTGCTACTGATGAAGGCGTGGAAGAAGATATACTTGATGATGAGGAGCTTCAGATAGCACTTGGTCACATGTTTCAGGGCGTCCCTGATGCAGCGGATATATTTGCTGAGATGAGAAGTATCGAGGAAGCAATACCCAAGGCTAGAATAGAAGCTGAGTCTTCAACTGCACAGCAACAACGGCAAGGCAAACAAGCTAAAAAACCGGCACTCCCATTGGCAGTAACCACAAGATCAAAGAAGAAATGATTTTATATCAAGGATTATTAGATGATGAGGAGGACAAGGAACTTGGGTTTGAAGATTTTATAAATACAGAGTTTAGAACTCCTAGCTTTGTGATTATATTTTTACTCTACCTTAGTATCATCAATTGTAACATCATCATAGAGTGCATTATAAACTCTATGATGATCATAGCTTATCTCATTTTAGCTTCGTCCTTCTTTTTACATTCGGGATAGACTAATACTTCGCCTAGTCAGGACTAGCAGGCGAAGTAAAGGGCTATCCCTTTATTAGTTTGTAACTCCCTTCTGGGCCCCTTTTCATTCTGTTATTAATAAAAACCTGGGCCAACGTGCCTGGATGATTACTCAAAAAAAAAAAAAAAAAAACCCTAAACCCTAAACCCTAAACCCTAAACCCTAAACCCTAAACCCTAAACCCTAAACCCTAAACCCAATCCAACAGCATTTGGCCCAATGGTCAAAGGTTAGGCTAAGGATACCTTGTGTGGGAGGTCTTGGGTTCGATTCCCCATATCAGCAGAGGTGAGATTAATTGCCATTCTGCAGGGGCAAGGGGAGTAGCTAACCCTAAGCCTCTAACACGGATGGAATTACTCATAAAAAATCCTCCAAACGAGTAGGGACAAGCGGATGGCGATTAGTAGGTCCAGCCTAGGAGGTCTGTTGATAAGGAGGATTCGAACCCGAGACCACGCGCTAAAAATGACTAATAATTAACCACTCAACGGCTAAATAAAGCCAACATTTTTATCCAACAGCATTTGGCCCAATGGTCAAAGGTTAGGCTAAGGATACCGGTTGTGGGAGGTCTTGGGTTCGATTCCCCATATCAGCAGAGGTGAGATTAATTGCCATTCTGCAGGGGCAAGGGGAGTAGCTAACCCTAAGCCTCTAACACGGATGGAATTACTCATAAAAAATCCTCCAAACGAGTAGGGACAAGCGGAGGGCGATTCCGTAGGTCCAGGCCGGAGGGGGGGTCTGTTGATAAGGAGGATTCGAACCCGAGACCACGCGCTAAAAATGACTAATAATTAACCACTCAACGGCTAAATAAAGCCAACATTTTTATCCAACAGCATTTGGCCCAATGGTCAAAGGTTAGGCTAAGGATACCATGTGTGGGAGGTCAAGGGTTCGATTCCCCATATCAGCAGAGGTGAGATTAATTGCCATTCTGCAGGGGCAAAGGGAGTAGCTAACCCTAAGTCTCTAACACGGATGGAATTACTCATAAAAAATCCTCCAAACGTGTAGGGACAAGCGGAGGGCGATTCCGTAGGTCCAGGCCGGAGGGGGGGTCTGTTGATAAGGAGGATTCGAACCCGAGACCACGCGCTAAAAATGACTAATAATTAACCACTCAACGGCTAAATAAAGCCAACATTTTATCCAACAGCATTTGGCCCAATGGTCAAAGGTTAGGCTAAGGATACCTTGTGTGGGAGGTCTTGGGTTCGATTCCCCATATCAGCAGAGGTGAGATTAATTGTCATTCTGCAGGGGCAAGGGGAGTAGCTAACCCTAAGCCCCTAACACGGATGGAATTACTCATAAAAAATCCTCCAAACGAGTAGGGACAAGCGGAGGGCGATTCCGTAGGTCCAGGCTGGAGGAGGGGTCTGTTGATAAGGAGGATTCGAACCCGAGACCACGCGCTAAAAATGACTAATAATTAACCACTCAACGGCTAAATAAAGCCAACATTTTTATCCAACAGAATTTGGCCCAATGGTCAAAGGTTAGGCTAAGGATACCTTGTGTGGGAGGTCTTGGGTTCGATTCCCCATATCAGCAGAGGTGAGATTAATTGCCATTCTGCAGGGGCAAGGGGAGTAGCTAACCCTAAGCTTCTAACACGGATGGAATTACTCATAAAAAATATTCCAAACGTGTAGGGACAAGCGGAGGGCGATTCCGTAGGTCCAGTAGGAGAGTGCATTGATAAGGAGGATTCGAACCCGAGACCACGCGCTAAAAATGACTAATAATTAACCACTCAACGGCTAAATAAAGCCAACATTTTATCCAACAGCATTTGGCCCAATGGTCAAAGGTTAGGCTAAGGATACCATGTGTGGGAGGTCAAGGGTTCGATTCCCCATATCAGCAGAGGTGAGATTAATTGTCATTCTGCAGGGGCAAAGGGAGTAGCTAACCCTAAGTCTCTAACACGGATGGAATTACTCATAAAAAATCCTCCAAACGTGTAGGGACAAGCGGAGGGCGATTCCGTAGGTCCAGGCCGGAGGGGGGGTCTGTTGATAAGGAGGATTCGAACCCGAGACCACGCGCTAAAAATGACTAATAATTAACCACTCAACGGCTAAATAAAGCCAACATTTTTATCCAACAGCATTTGGCCCAATGGTCAAAGGTTAGGCTAAGGATACCTTGTGTGGGAGGTCTTGGGTTCGATTCCCCATATCAGCAGAGGTGAGATTAATTGCCATTCTGCAGGGGCAAGGGGAGTAGCTAACCCTAAGCCTCTAACACGGATGGAATTACTCATAAAAAATCCTCCAAACGAGTAGGGACAAGCGGAGGGCGATTCCGTAGGTCCAGGCCGGAGGGGGGGTCTGTTGATAAGGAGGATTCGAACCCGAGACCACGCGCTAAAAATGACTAATAATTAACCACTCAACGGCTAAATAAAGCCAACATTTTAATCCAACAGCATTTGGCCCAATGGTCAAAGGTTAGGCTAAGGATGCTCCCTTGTGCAGGAGACCGTGGGTTCGATTCCATAACCGAGGTGAGATTAATTCCTTGCAATTTTATTCGAATGCTCTTAACCGCGGCGAATAAAAGGGTTGGGCCTGCTTGAGTACCGGCGCTAAACGGATTCCTCTACACCTACAAGGGGGGCCCACTGATTAAAAAGGACACTCGGAACAGGCCCAAGCCCAGCGAGGAATTGGTTCAGGTACAACCTCCAAACGGTATGGGGCCGGTTGTCTAAGCCGGAGGGGGTGCCTATTGTTAAACCGATTCGAACTCAGGGCCTTCAAGCACATGGGAAACACATAATAATTAATAATAAACAACGGCTAACAAGCCAACATTTTAATTTTAAGAC
Organism: Przewalskia tangutica; assembly: GCA_029844215.1. Taxonomy (NCBI): domain Eukaryota; kingdom Viridiplantae; phylum Streptophyta; class Magnoliopsida; order Solanales; family Solanaceae; genus Przewalskia; species Przewalskia tangutica. Next base: position 137,039,372 of record CM056722.1, on the reverse strand, counting down.
TTAGCAAAATTTTGCTCTCCCCTCTCTCCTCAAAATTTCGGCCTAACCCTAGGTACCGCCGCCACCCTCCTCCGGCCACCATGGCCGTCACGGCCACCGGCCGGCCACCTCCTGTGGTCGGCCATCACCCCACCACCACGACGAAACCCCCCACCTTTTCAGAAATTGTCATATCGACCCCCACCCCCCCGGAATTTGCCAAAACAGTGGCGGCGGCGGCGGTAAACCCTAATTCCGCCGTCGCCCCTCTACCCCCCTCCTCGACTTCCGTGCCCATTAAACCTATCACCTATCTTCATGGTGAACCTATGGTGATGTTTGAGGAGGAAGAAATTGATTTGATGATTGAAGAACAAGATTTGAAACTTGCGGTAATTGGTAAGTTTTCAAATGGTTGGACGGATTTTGACCTCTTGCGTAAGGAAATTCCGAAGCAATGTGGTTTAAAAGCCGAAGTTTCAATTGGGTTGTTGTATAATCGTCATATTCTTATTCGTTGTAATATTGAAGAAGATTATGAGATTTTGATGTCAAGCCCTAGTTTTTGGATTAAAGAGAAGAATAAAATGTTATTGATGAGAACATTCATTTGGGATGTTGCATTTAATCCAGAGGAGGAGTCAAATATTGCTTGGGGATGGATTTCTTTTCCAAATCTATCACCAAATTTCTATGGACAATCTGCCTTGTTCACATTGGCGGCGGCGGTGGGGAAACCCATAGCCCTAGATTCGGCTACAAGGAAGAAGACAAGGCCTAGTTGTGCTAGGGTTAAGGTTGAGGTGGATTTGTTAAAAGTTCATCCTCAAAAAATTCAAATCTCATTTAAGAAGAATGGAATTGTTCATACCAAGTTTCAAAAAATTAGGTTTGATTTTATTCCTAAGTATTGTATTAATTGCAAACTTCAAGGTCATGATGTAGATGGGTGTTGGAAAATAAATCCGGATTTGAGACCAAAGAAGGATGACAAAGGTGATGGATTGATGGAGGAATCGGCGGCTAATGACAAAGGTAAATCTCAAAACCCTACTCTTCCTCCTTCTTCCTCCAAAACTATAATTCCAGATCCGAAATCCAACAAATCCGATGGTTGGAAGGTGGTTTCGGGAAAAAATAACAGAAAAACCACAAATCCGAACCAAAAAACATCATTCTCTACTGTTTTGGCGTCGGGGGAAGCAATTCCGGCCAACATGGTGGTCGGAAACACCACCTCCACGTCAAAACAGGCCCTACCATCGAAAAACACAAAAAATACAAGCCAAAAAATAATTTCCGACGCCGGAAAATCTGACGGCGCCGGAAAATTCCCCCTGAACCCTACCGGCGGCCACCCTGACCGCCGGAACCCTAGCTCCGACCCACCAGAACACCACCCCCCCGTCGAACCCTCCCCAAACCCTAGCCCAGCAGCCGCCATGGCTGATGGGCCCAACCCTAGCCCTAAACCGCCTTCCCAAAACCCTAAACTATCCCCCCAAACCCTAGCCGCCAACCCATTGACTAAAACCCTACCCACGACCCGACCCGAGACCCAGACCCAAACCCCACCCCCTACCAGTCCCACCCCCAACCCAGATACCACCCCACCACCCTCGACCAACCCCCCCACAGCCGAAACCACAACCAAAAACCCTAAACTACCCTCGGAAATTCAACCCGTATCCCTGACCCGACCCGACCCGTTAACCCGACCCAATCATTCAACCCGACTCGTGACCCAGACCCCTAACCTACCCCATTCCAGATCCACATCCACACCCCCTAACCCACTCAACCACCTCACCGAAAATACCCCTCCTATTACCGTCGAAACCCTACCCTCGGTTTTGACCCGACCCGACCCCCTTACCCGTTCAAATTCTGCCCCGACACTTAACCCTGTGGCCCACCTACCCTACCCCCTCTCTCGGCCATGGGCCAGACATCATTCCCCACCCCCCTCAGTCGATACCAACCCCCTAAACCCTAAAATACTAACGGAAACCCTACCCAACCCCCTGACCCGACCCGACCCAGAAACCCGACCCGGAAACCCAGCCCAACCCCAAACTGCACTCCCACCCTGCACCCGAAACCCCTATACCACAAACCATTACCCCCCTAAAACCTCTAAATAAAAAGGCCCAAATCCAAAGCCCAAACACACTCCAAAAAATCCAAGAAAACCCAAGTCCAAATTCTATTTCGGATACGGGCTCCACAACTCAACCCATTATTAGTTCAAATACCAAACACCTAAATAACTCAAAGCCCACAACCTCAAAAAACCCAAGTGCTCAAAATTGGCTTAAAAATGCCTTCTCATTCCCTCCACAACCTTGTACCCTTAATAAATCTTCATCAGACATACCTTCCAACAACACTACCACTGCCAAAACTTTTGATACTGATAGTGTAAGGAGGAAGTGGTGTGATACGGAAGGAGAAGATTCTAATAATGATTATGAGCACAAGTGGTCAGAATCAGACATAGCATTACTTCGGGAGGCCTTTGATAAGGAAATGGAATTGGAAGGTGACTTCTGTCGTATGACAAAGTTTGAGGATGTTTTAAAGGACACCCTAAGCAGTAGAAATGCACATATGACAGTACAGGAATATTTGGAGATGTTTGTCCCCTCAGAAGAAGATAGACAGGAATGGGCCTTGGAAATGTTTGAACCAGAACCAAGCCCACTAGCTGTTGATGGAGACTCAGAGGACGACATTCTAGATGACGAGGAGCTTCAGATAGCACTTGGACACATGTTTCATGGTGTCCCTGATCCTGAAAATATGTTTGAAGAGATGAAGAGATTAGAGGCAGCAATACCAAGTCCACCTAAGAAGAAAGGAGCGGGGACTTCATCAACACATAATCTACGCCAACGAAAGGAAGCTAGTAAGCCGACCATTCCATTGTCAGTTACAACTAGGTCAAAGAAGAAATGATTCTATACCATGGACTACAAGAAGACAAGGAGGAGAAGGTACTTGGGTTAGAAGATTTTATAAGTTCAGAGTTTAGATTTCCTAGCTTTGTTCTTATATTACTACTCTATCTTAGTATCATCATTTGTAACATCATCATAGAGTGCATTATAAACTCTATGATGATCATAGCTTATCTCATTTTAGCTTCTTCCTTCTTTTTACATTCGGGATAGACTTATACGCGGTACTGTGACTAGCAGGCGAAGTAAAGGGCTATCCCCTTATTAGTTTGTAACTCCCTTCTGGGCCCCTTTTATTTCTGTTATTAATAAAAACCTGGGCCAAAGTGCCTGGATGATTACTCAAAAAAAAAAAAAAACCCTAAACCCTAAACCCTAAACCCTAAACCCTAAACCCATCCAATGAGATTTGGCCCAATGGTCAAAGGTTAGGCTAAGGATACCATGTGGGAGGTCAAGGGTTCGATTCCCATATCGGCCAGGTGAGATTAATTGCCATTCTGCAGGGGTGAAGGGAGTAGCTAACCCTAAGTCTCTAACACGGATGGAATTACTCATAAAAAATCCTCCAAACGTGTAGGGACAAGCGGAGGGCGATTCCGTAGGTCCAGGCCGGAGGGGGGGTCTGTTGATAAGGAGGATTCGAACCCGAGACCACGCGCTAAAAATGACTAATAATTAACCACTCAACGGCTAAATAAAGCCAACATTTATCCAACAGCATTTGGCCCAATGGTCAAAGGTTAGGCTAAGGATACCATGTGTGGGAGGTCTTGGGTTCGATTCCCCATATCAGCAGAGGTGAGATTAATTGCCATTCTGCAGGGGTGAAGGGAGTAGCTAACCCTAAGCCTCTAACACGGATGGAATTACTCATAAAAAATCCTCCAAACGTGTAGGGACAAGCGGAGGGCGATTCCGTAGGTCCAGGCCGGAGGGGGGGTCTGTTGATAAGGAGGATTCGAACCCGAGACCACGCGCTAAAAATGACTAAATAATTAACCACTCAACGGCTAAATAAAGCCAACATTTTAATCCAACAGCATTTGGCCCAATGGTCAAAGGTTAGGCTAAGGATACCTTGTGTGGGAGGTCTTGGGTTCGATTCCCCATATCAGCAGAGGTGAGATTAATTGCCATTCTGCAGGGGCAAGGGGAGTAGCTAACCCTAAGCCTCTAACACGGATGGAATTACTCATAAAAAATCCTCCAAACGAGTAGGGACAAGCGGAGGGCGATTCCGAGTCCAGCCGGAGGGGGTCTGTTGATAAGGAGGATTCGAACCCGAGACCACGCGCTAAAAATGACTAATAATTAACCACTCAACGGCTAAATAAAGCCAACATTTTATCCAACAGCATTTGGCCCAATGGTCAAAGGTTAGGCTAAGGATACCATGTGTGGGAGGTCAAGGGTTCGATTCCCCATATCAGCAGAGGTGAGATTAATTGCCATTCTGCAGGGGCAAAGGGAGTAGCTAACCCTAAGTCTCTAACACGGATGGAATTACTCATAAAAAATCCTCCAAACGTGTAGGGACAAGCGGAGGGCGATTCCGTAGGTCCAGGCCGGAGGGGGGGTCTGTTGATAAGGAGGATTCGAACCCGAGACCACGCGCTAAAAATGACTAATAATTAACCACTCAACGGCTAAATAAAGCCAACATTTTATTTTAATTTTACTTAGCAAAATTTTGCTCTCCCCTCTCTCCTCAAAAAATCGGAAAAACCCTAGTTTCCGCCGCCACCCACCTCCGGCCACCATGGCCGTCACGGCCACCGGCCGGCCACCTCCTGTGGTCGGCCATCACCCCACCACCACGACGCAACCCCCCACCTTTTCAGAAATGGTCAAATCGACCCCCACCCCCCCGGAAAACACCGTAACAGTGGCGGCGGCGTCAAACCCTAGATCCGCCGTCACCCCACTTTTCCCCCCCTCCTCGACTTCCGTGCCCCTAAAACCAATTACCTACCTTCATGGTGAACCTATGGTGATGTTTGAGGAGGATGAAATCGATGTGATGATTCAAGAACAAGATTTGAAACTTGCGGTTATTGGTAAGTTTTCAAATGGATGGTCTAACTTTGATCTTTTGCGAAAGGAAATTCCTAAGCAATGCGGATTAAAGGCAGAGGTTACTATAGGGTTGTTGTATAATCGTCATATTCTAATTCGGTGTTCAATCGAAGAAGATTATGATATTTTGATGTCAAGCCCTAGTTTTTGGATTAAGGAAAATAATAAGATGTTGTTGATGAGAACATTCATTTGGGATGTTGCATTTAATCCAGAGGAGGAGTCACATATTGCTTGGGGATGGATTTCTTTTCCAAATCTCCCACCAAATTTTCATGGCCAATCGGCCTTGTTCACGATGGCGGCGGCGGTGGGGAAACCCATTGCCCTAGATTCGGCTACAAGGAAGAAGACAAGGCCCAGTTGTGCTAGGGTTAAGGTTGAAGTGGATTTGTTAAAAGTTCACCCCCAAAAAATTCAACTATCTTTCAAAAAGAATGGAATTGTTCTTACAAAAGTGCAAAAAATTAGGTTTGACTTTATTCCTAAGTATTGTACTACTTGTAAATTACAAGGACATGATATTGAAGGATGTTGGAGATTAAATCCGGATTTGAGACCGAAGAAGGATGACAATGGCAAGGATACTATGGAGGATCCGTCGACTATGTCAAAAGGTAATTCTAAAAACCCTAACCCTCCTCCTTCTAATGACAAAACAACCAATTCAGATCCGAAACCCTCAAAATCAGTCGGTTGGCAAGTGGTCACGGGAAAAAAGAATAGGAAAAATTCAATTCCAATCCAAAAAACACCTTTAGACAATGGTTTGGAGCTTCAGGGAGAAATTCCGGCCAAAAAAGTGGTCGGAACCACCTTCACCACCACGGATCCGACCCCCCCATCGAAAACTACACAATATTCTAACCAAAAAATTAATTCCACCGACGGAAACCCTACCGGCGCCATCACACCGATCGAACCTACCGGCTGCCACCTGCATCACGGAACCCTAGCCCAAGCCCACCAAAGACAACCCCCACCGTCATTATTCCCCAAAGATCAACCCAAGAAATGCCATGGCCATTGGGCCAAACCCTAGCCCATTACCACTTAACCTAAACCCTAAACTACCCTCCCAAACCCTAGCCGTCAACCCGGTTCTCCAAACCCTACCCATGACCCGACCCGATACCCAGTCAACCTACCCACCCCACTCTGGACCCACTAATCAACCCACGACCCCCCCCACACCCCTGGATCAACCACCCACAGCCAAAACCGCCAACAAAAACCCTAAACTACCCTTTGAAACCCTACCCGAAAGGTCGACCCGACCCGACCCAATTCCCCGACCCGTAACCCAGATTTATACCCCACACCCTTCCAGATCCACCCCCCCACCACCTAACCCCCCCACCCCCCTCGAACAACCCTCCAGATCTGAAAAAACCACTGAAATATTCGTCAAAACCCGACCCGATTCACTGACCCGACCCGAACCTTTGACCCGACCCGACCCATTAACCCAACCACTGACCCAGACCCATACCCTACCCACTGCCAGATTCACCCCCCCACCTCCTGCCGAAACCTCCACAACAAACCCTAAACCACTAACCGAAACCCTACCCGAACCACATACCCGACCCGACCCACTAACCCGATCGAATTCTGCCCCTACCCTAACCCAACTGACCCAACTACCCTACCCCCCCTGGTACCCTAGTCCTAGACATCAATCCCCACCCCCCCACGTCGAAACCACCCCTCTAAACCCTAAAAAATCAACGGAACTCCTACCCGACCCGCTGCCCCGACCCGAACCGGAAACCCGACCCGGTAACAGTGCCCAACACCCAAAACAGACCCCCCACCCCCACACCCAGCAAATTCCCCCCCAACCACAAACCATTACCCCTTTAAAACTTTTAAATAAAAAAGCCCAAATCCAAAGCCCAAACACAATTCAACAAATCCAAGATTCAAGCCCAAATTCTATTTCGGATACGGGCTCCACCACCCTTCCTCAAATAACACCAACCAATAAGCCCAAATCTAATTCAAAGCCCTCTACCTCAAAAAACCCAACGGCCCAAAATTGGCTTAAAAATGCCTTCTCTTTCCCTCCACAACCTTGTACTCTAAATAAATCTTCATCAGATATACCTTCTAATAACCCTACCACTTCCAAAACTTTTGAGACTGATAGTATAAGGAGGAAGTGGTGTGATACGGAAGGAGAAGAATCTAATAATGATTATGAGCACAAGTGGTCAGAATCACATAGCGATTTGAGGCCTTTGATAAGGAAATGGAATTGGAAGGTGAATTGTCGTATGACAAAGTTTGAGGATGTTTTAAAGGACACCCTAGCAGAGAAATGCACACTTATCAGAAAGGAATATTTGGAGATGTTTGTCCTCGAAGAAGATAGACAGGAATGGGCCTTGGAAATGTTTGAACCAGAACCAACCCCACTAGCTGTTGATGGAGATTCAGAGGACGACATTCTAGATGATGATGAGCTTCAGATAGCACTTGGACACATGTTTCATGGTGTCCCAGACCCTGGAAATATGTTTGAAGAGATGAAGAGATTAGAGGCAGCAATACCCAGTCCACCTAAGAAAGGAGCGGGGACTTCATCAACACATAATCTACGCCAACGAAAGGAAGCTAGTAAGCCGACTATTCCATTGTCAGTTACCACTAGGTCAAAGAAGAAATGATTCTATACCATGGACTGCATGAAGACAAGGAGGAGAAGGTACTTGGGTTAGAAGATTTTATAAGTTCAGAGTTTAGATTTCCTAGCTTTGTTCTTATATTACTACTCTATCTTAGTATCATCATTTGTAACATCATCATAGAGTGCATTATAAACTCTATGATGATCATAGCTTATCTCATTTTAGCTTCTTCCTTCTTTTTACATTCGGGATAGTCTTATACCTCGCCTAGTCAGGACTAGCAGGCGAAGTAAAGGGCTACCCCTTTATTAGTTTGTAACTCCCTTCTGGGCCCCTTTTCCTTCTGTTATTAATAAAAACCTGGGCCAAAGTGCCTGGATGATTACTCAAAAAAAAAAAAAAAAAAAAAAACCCTAAACCCTAAACCCTAAACCCTAAACCCTAAACCCTAAACCCTAAACCCTAAACCCTAAACCCGTGAGCAAGAAACCCTAGCCAGCGAACAAAGTGACGCCGCCGTGCTCGCTTTCCGCCAACTCCGCCACTACTCGCCAACGACCACCACCAAAAGCTTCGTCTCGACGAGCCCGTCATTCCCATACCTACCACGAACGTCGATTCTTCCTAAAACGTCGGGAAATTCAGATCGAAAAACGCCCAGTTTTTCCGATCGTCATTCCTATTTTCCGGCGAACTCCGGCTGAGTTGACGGACGGGGCTGGTACCATCTGATTCGTCATCCCCTCCCCGTCATTTCTATACCCACCACGAGCTTCGATTCACTCTACATCTCCGATTCACTCAAATCTAAAAACCTAAACCCTAAACGCCGCCTTCCATTTTCCGGCGACACCAAGTCCAGTCGACGGTCGTGAGTGATACCAGCAGTCTCACCGTCTCAAGCCCGTCATTTTGCACCCACCCACGACTGTCAATTTTCCCCAGATCGCCGGGACCACCAAATCGTTTTTTCCGACGGTTTGAGTTCGATTTCCGGTCGGTTCAGGTATTGTTGAGGGTCGTGGTTGGTACCATTGTGTTCGTCTCAACAAGCTCTACAATTCCCATTAAATTCCGAAGCACAACACTCGTTTTTTCAAATTCTCCATATTTTCCGGCGAACCGCCGGCGGCAATGGCGGCGGCTGCGGCTGGGCAGCCACCAATTGAGGTTGTCCAGTCCATTTCTTCTGATTTTCCACCACTAATGACCCCCCAATGCAATAATTCATTGACTTTGGATCAAAATGGTATTTTCCGGCGAACAACGCCGCCAAACAATGGCGATAGCGGTGCGCACTTCGCGCAATTCAGCCCGGTCTTACACCTGGAATTCAGTTTGCTCATGTTCTCCAATCATCATCTCCGACAACTGGATCAGCGGGTCCCAACAAAGCTCAGAATGGTCAAATACCACCTCCGTTAGCACCTAAAAAGGTAAATTATCTACACGGAGAACCTACATTATTGCTACAGAAATCTGAAATTGATGTGTTGATAGCGCGTCAAGATTTGAAATGGGCGGTAATAGGTAAATTTAGTCATGGCATGCCTAACATAGATTTTCTGAGGACTGAATTACCTAAACAATTGAAATTGAAAGCCCAGGTTAGAATTGGTTATCTGTTTAGCCGTCATATTCTGATTCGATGCTCAATTGAAGAAGATTATGATACGCTTATGTCCATCTCTTCCAGCTTTGATATTAAAGACAAGAGGGAATCCTATCCTTTACGCACTATGAAATATGATGTTTCCTTTGACCCTACAAAAGAAACTAGTATAGCTTGGGCTTGGGTTTCATTTCCTAACCTTCCACCTGTCTACTTTGATGAGTCTATCCTATTGTCTATTGCTTCTGCTGTTGGTAGACCCATTTGTGTTGATCTGCTACCAAAAATATGACCCGTCCTAGTTGTGCTAAGGTTAAGGTCGAATTAGATTTGTTGCGTCAACACCCCAAAAATATCCAAATCCAAATTGCTACGGAAGGAGGAATTCAAACAAACTCTTACAAGATTCAGTTTGACTTTCTCCCAAAGTATTGCACTAATTGTTCCCTTCAAGGACATGATGTGCACGGGTGTTGGAAACTCAATCCTGAGATGAGACCTTCGAAGGACAAAGAAAATACACACCCTGCTCCCCCTCCTCCAAAAGACAACCCACAAAACCCAAATCCCCTGAATAATCCAAACAAAACAAACAATCCACCCAAAAATCCAAATCCAGCCAAAGAAACCCCCAAAACTACAATTCAAGCCAAAGAAGCCCCCAAAAATCCAAATGACTGGCAAACAGTTGCTAGGAAAGAGCGAAAGAAATATACTCCACAAGTCCAAAAGCCAAAACCAAAAATACGGGAATCAAATCCATCCAAATATCTAAAGTTAACCAAAAACAACCTCCAAACAAAAACACACAAGTCTCTATAGCACACCCCCCAGAAATTCCAATCACCCCCAATCCATTACCTACCCCCACACCTACTCAAATCCATCAACAAAACACCCCTCCTTTTCAATTCATGGCACAATCCCTTCCCACCATTGCTAGCACCTCCTACGCCTTACCTATCCCCAGCCGCCCTACTATAACCCAGCCACTTACCACAACTCAAACCCCACCTGAGACCTCCCACCCTCCCCCTCCTATTGAGCCAAACCCACCAGAGACCACTCCACACCTATCCTCACCCGACGTCACACCCCTTATTCCACCTGAACCCATCCCACCTCCCACTGAACCTACCCTTCCTCCAGATACTACACCCTTCCCTCCACTCACCCTTACTCACCCAGTATCCCCACTGGATATTGGGAAAGCCAAAGCTAAACGCCCTATATTCTCCTCCGCACCATCATCCCCTACCTCACCAAAATGTATCCTTCGTCGGGACCCATTCTTGATTGGAATTAATCTTGAGCTACCTTCACTAGCCAAGAATTTTGTGCCGATGAACCAAGCTTGTACTAGCATTCCCTCTTCCGGTAGTGTGGGGAGAATTTGTGGTAATGAGCTTGTTATTGCTGATAATGATGATATTGAGGTGGAGGTTGATACCCGCAAGGAATACATGGTTGACGAAGATGATAATTTTGTTGACATGGCTGACTTGTTTGATGAGGATAGGGATACAGTGGTTGACAAACCAGCTATAAGAGACTTCACTCCTGAGGTATCGCCTTTTGCTATAGAGGATTCGGAATCTTTTATGGGCATAATACTCGAGGGTAAGGAGATCCCACAGGTTACACCAAATCTGGATTGGTTTGGATAGGCTATTCCTATTAGGAACGAGGATATTCGAGATCGAGGCTGCGAATGGTGATGAAGCTAAGCGAGCGAAGGTACGATTTTATCAACATATTCATGGATGCGAGAAAGGCACAATTGTGGCGTCAGAAACAGGAAGGTTTGACAGGCGCGAACAACTACGGCCCATCTTTGGATATCATTACAGAGGCTCTTCACAGAGGCGATGCAGTTGCGCACATCACCCTACACTCTTCATCGCACGAGCGGCGGATGATAGCAGATATGACACAACCAGGCAATGATAAATACATGAAGATGGATACTAAGAAGTTAGATCGGACACTCAGGGCCATGACAGATGCATTGCTAGCTCAGCCAGACCCAACCCCATTGATTCCAATACAGAATGCTGCTCCGAGGATTACACATCTTGCAACCTCATCCATCACTACTAGATCCGATCGGTCCGGACCGGACTCCTTTTACATGATCAGATTTTTAGAGTATTTGGGGGATGACAGAGATGAGACACTTCAGATTGAAGACTTTGTATGCCCGGAGGTAGCTTATAGCTTTAGGCTTACATTGTATCTTCATTTTGTTTGTATCCGCATTTGTAGTATCATCATCGAGTATGTTATAAACTCGGTGATGATCATTGCTTATTTGATTATTGCTTCTTCTTTCTTTTTGCACTCCTGCTGATAAGCAGTGTATTTCCCCCTAGAGGGCCCATGTACTTTCCTTTTTGATATATAAAATAACCTGGGCCAACGTGCCTAGACGATTACTCAAAAAAAAAAAAAAACCCTAAACCCTAAACCCTAAACCCTAAACCCTAAACCCTAAACCCTAAATCCTAAACCCTAAACCCTAAACCCTAAACCCTAAACCCATCCAACAGCATTTGGCCCAATGGTCAAAGGTTAGGCTAAGGATGCTCCCTTGTGCAGGAGACCGTGGGTTCGATTCCCAACAAAGAGGTGAGATTAATTCCTTGCAATTTTATTCGAACTCTTTACCGAGGCGAATAAAAGGGTTGGGCCTGCAGTACCGCACGGCTAAGCGGATTCCTCTATACCTACTGGGCCCACTGATTAAAGGACACTTAGCAGGCCCAAGCCCAATGAGGAATGGTTCGTGACCTCCAAGCGGTATGGGTAGGTTGGTTATGCGGAGGGGGTGCCTATTGTTAAACCGACTCGAACTCAGGGCCTTCAAGCACATGGGAAACACATAATAATTAATAACAAACAACGGCTAACAAGCCAACATTTTTATCCAACAGCATTTGGCCCAATGGTCAAAGGTTAGGCTAAGGATGCTCCCTTGTGCAGGAGACCGTGGGTTCGATTCCCCTTAACAGCAGGGTGAGATTAATTCCTTGCAATGTTATTGAATGCTCTTAACGAGGCGAATAAAAAGGGGTTGGGCCTGCCGAGTACGTCACCTAAGCGGATTCTCTATACCTCTGAGGCCCACTGATTAAAAGGACACTGAATGTGCCCAAGCCCAGAGGAATGGTTCGGTCTGACCTCCAAACGGTATGGGGCCGGTTGTCTAAGCCGGAGGGGGTGCCTATTGTTAAGCCGACTCGAACTCAGGGCCTTCAAGCACACGGGAAACACATAATAATTAATAACAAACAACGGCTAACAAGCCAAAAAATTTATCCAACAGCATTTGGCCCAATGGTCAAAGGTTAGGCTAAGGATGCTCCCTCGCGAGAGGCCGTGGGTTCGATTCCCTTAATGTTAGGTGAGATTAATTCCTTGCAATTTTATTGAATGCTCTTAACGAGCGAATAAAAGGGGTTGGGCCTGCCGAGTACCAGTCGGCTAAGCGGATTCTCTATACCTCTGAGGCCCACTGATTAAAAGGACACTGGAATGTGCCCAAGCCCGGCGAGGAATGGTTGTGCTGACCTCCAAGCGGTATGGGCGGTTATGCAGCGGAGGGTGCCTATTGTTAAACCGACTCGAACTCGGGGCCTTCAAGCCACGGGAAACACATAATAATTAATAACAAACAACGGCTAACAAGCCAACATTTTTATCCAACAGCATTTGGCCCAATGGTCAAAGGTTAGGCTAGAGATGCTCCTCGCATGAGGCCGTGGTTCGATTCCCTTAACAGGGTGAGATTAATTCCTTGCAATTTTATTCGAATGCTCTTAACCGAGGCGAATAAAAGGGGTTGGGCCCCCGCTTGAGTACCAGCCACTAAGCGGATTCCTCTATACCTCTGAGGGCCCACTGATTAAAGGACACTCGGAATGTGCCCAAGCCCCGAGGAATGGTTCAGTGACCTCCAAACGGTATGGGGCCGGTTGTCTAAGCCGGAGGGGGTGCCTATTGTTAAACCGACTCGAACTCAGGGCCTTCAAGCACATGGGAAAAACATAATAATTAATAACAAACAACGGCTAACAAGCCAACATTTTAATCCAACAGCATTTGGCCCAATGGTCAAAGGTTAGGCTAAGGATACCTTGTGTGGGAGGTCTTGGGTTCGATTCCCCATATCAGCAGAGGTGAGATTAATTGCCATTCTGCAGGGGCAAGGGGAGTAGCTAACCCTAAGCCTCTAACACGGATGGAATTACTCATAAAAAATCCTCCAAACGAGTAGGGACAAGCGGAGGGCGATTCCGTAGGTCCAGGCCGGAGGGGGGGTCTGTTGATAAGGAGGATTCGAACCCGAGACCACGCGCTAAAAATGACTAATAATTAACCACTCAACGGCTAAATAAAGCCAACATTTTTATCCAACAGCATTTGGCCCAATGGTCAAAGGTTAGGCTAAGGATGCTCCCTTGTGCAGGAGACCGTGGGTTCGATTCCCCTTAACAGCAGGGTGAGATTAATTCCTTGCAATTTTATTCGAATGCTCTAACCGAGGCGAATAAAAAGGGGTTGGGCCTGCCGAGTACGGCGTCATAAGCGGATTCCTCTATACCTACAAGGGGCCCACGATTAAAGGACACTCGGAATAGGCCCAAGCCCGAGGAATGGTTCAGTCTGACCTCCAAGCGGTATGGGGCATTGTCTGGTTTAGCGGGTGCCTATTGTTAAACCGACTCGAACTCAGGGCCTTCAAGCACATGGGAAACACATAATAATTAATAATAAACAACGGCTAACAAGCCAACATTTTAATCCAACAGCATTTGGCCCAATGGTCAAAGGTTAGGCTAAGGATACCTTGTGTGGGAGGTCTTGGGTTCGATTCCCCATATCATCAGAGGTGAGATTAATTGCCATTCTGCAGGGGCAAGGGGAGTAGCTAACCCTAAGCCTCTAACACGGATGGAATTACTCATAAAAAATCCTCCAAACGAGTAGGGACAAGCGGAGGGCGATTCCGTAGGTCCAGGCCGGAGGGGGGGTCTGTTGATAAGGAGGATTCGAACCCGAGACCACGCGCTAAAAATGACTAATAATTAACCACTCAACGGCTAAATAAAGCCAACATTTTAATCCAACAGCATTTGGCCCAATGGTCAAAGGTTAGGCTAAGGATACCTTGTGTGGGAGGTCTTGGGTTCGATTCCCCATATCAGCAGAGGTGAGATTAATTGCCATTCTGCAGGGGCAAGGGGAGTAGCTAACCCTAAGCCTCTAACACGGATGGAATTACTCATAAAAATCCTCCAAACAGTAGGACAAGCGGAGGCGATTAGTAGGTCGGTAGGAGGGTCTGTTGATAAGGAGGATTCGAACCCGAGACCACGCGCTAAAAATGACTAATAATTAACCACTCAACGGCTAAATAAAGCCAACATTTAATCCAACAGCATTTGGCCCAATGGTCGGTTAGGCTAAGGATGCTCCTCGCAGAGGCCGTGGTTCGATTCCCAACGAGGTGAGATTAATTCCTTGCAATTTTATTCGAACGCTCTAACCGCGGCGAATAAAAGGGGTTGGGCCTGCCGAGTACCGCCACTAAGCGGATTCCTCTATACCTCTGAGGCCCACTGATTAAAAAGGACACTCGGGCAGCCCAAGCCCAATGAGGAATCGTCTGATGACCTCCAAACGGTATGGGGCCGGTTGTCTAAGCCGGAGGGGGTGCCTATTGTTAAACCGACTCGAACTCAGGGCCTTCAAGCACATGGGAAACACATAATAATTAATAACAAACAACGGCTAACAAGCCAACATTTTTTATTTTTCATTTTATTTTTTAAAAAACCGTCGTGAACGATGTCACCGCGATGAATAAACGCCGCCATGACTTTTTCCGGCCATCTCCGGTGGCTTCTGCCGACGGGACTACCACCAATAGATTCGTCTGAATCTCCTCTTTCATTTCATCATACCCCCGTTCGTCGATTTATACTCAGGCTTCGTCGATTTGTCCCGCAAGAATTGGATCGAAAACCCCTGTTTCGATTGGTTTTTTGAAGATTCCGGCGAACAGGGGTTAAATCGACGGGAGTGAGGCATACCATCATCATCCCCATAACATTGCCGTCATTTTGATACCAACCCCGTTCCTCAAAGCTTCTCCGATACCCACAGCCACCAGATCGGAAAACCACAAAACCCTAGCCGCCGCCACCCATTTTCCGGCGACTACAGGTACATTCGACGGTAGTGAGTGGTACCAACACCTTCACCGTCTTCAGCCCGTCATTTTCCACCCACCCTCACCCCTCAATTCTGTCCAGATCGTCGGGACACCCATCTCGTTTTTTCCGACGGTTCGTGGACGATTTCCGGTCGTTTCAGGTAGTGTCGAGGGTGGTGTGTGGTACCACCCACTAAATTCCGAACCTCAACTCTCCAATTTTCAGATCTGCCATTTTTTCCGGCGAACCGCCGGCGGCAATGGCGCCGCCATGGGCACCACCGTTGAGGTTGTCCACCATTTCTTACGATTTTCCACCACTAATGACCCCCAATGCAATAATTCATTGACTTTGGATCAAATGGAATTTTCCGTGACAACGCCTTGCCATCGATGGCGGTGCAATTTCTCCGCGCTTATACACTGGTCCTTCACCTGGAATTCAATTTGCCCATATTCTCCAATCATCATCTCCGGGAACTGGATCAGCGGGCCCCAACAAAGCTCAGAACAGTCAAAAACCACCTCCGTTAGCCCCTAAACAGGTAAATTATTTACACGGAGAACCTACATTATTGCTTCAGAAAGCTGAAATTGATGTACTAATTGCGCGTCAAGACTTGAAATGGGCGGTGATAGGTAAATTTAGTCATGGCATGCCTAACATAGATTTTCTGAGGACTGAATTACCTAAACAGTTGAAATTGAAAGCCCAAGTTAGAATTGGTTATTTGTTTAGCCGTCATA
Source organism: Przewalskia tangutica (assembly GCA_029844215.1). Lineage (NCBI taxonomy): Eukaryota > Viridiplantae > Streptophyta > Magnoliopsida > Solanales > Solanaceae > Przewalskia > Przewalskia tangutica. The sequence continues at coordinate 137,023,145 of CM056722.1, read as the reverse complement.
TTCTGATTCGATGCTCCATTGAAGAAGATTATGATACGCTTATGTCCATCTCTTCCAGCTTTGATATTAAAGACAAGAGGGAATCCTATCCTTTACGCACTATGAAATATGATGTTTCCTTTGACCCTACAAAAGAAACTAGTATAGCTTGGGCTTGGGTTTCATTCCCTAACCTTCCACCTGTTTACTTTGATGAGTCTATCCTATTGTCTATTGCTTCTGTGGTGGGTAGACCCATTTGTGTTGATGCAGCAACCAAATATATGACCGCCCTAGTTGTGCTAAGGTTAAGGTCGAACTAGATTTGTTGCGTCAACATCCCAAAAATATCCAAATCCAAATTGCTACGGAAGGAGGAATTCAAACAAACTCTTACAAGATTCAGTTTGACTTTCTCCCAAAGTATTGCACTAATTGTTCCCTTCAAGGACATGATGTGCACGTGTGTTGGAAACTCAATCCTGAGATGAGACCTTCGAAGGACAAAGAAAATACACATCCTGCTCCCCCTCCTCCAAAAGACAACCCACAAAACCCAAATACCCTGGATAATACAAACAAAACAAACAATCCACCCAAAATTCCAAACCCAGCCAAAGAAACCCCCAAAACTACAAATCAAGCCAAAGAAGCCCCCAAAAATCCAAATGACTGGCAAACAGTTGCCAGTAAAAAACGAAAGAAAAATACTCCACAAGTCCAAAAGCCAAAAACCAAAAATACTGGGAATCAAATCCAGCCCCAAATATCTAAAGTTAACCAAAAACAACATCCAAACAAAAACACACAAGTCTCTATAGCACACCCCCCAGAAATTCCAATCACCCCCACTCCATTACCTACCCCCACACCTACTCTAACCCAGCAACAAAACCCCCATCCTTTTCAATTCATGGCACAATCCCTTCCCACCATTGCTAGCACCTCCTACGCCTTACCTATCCCCAGCCGCCCTACTATAACCCAGCCACTTACCACAACTCAAACCCCACCTGAGACCAACCACCCTCCTCCGATTGAGCCAAACCCACGAGACCACTCCACACCTATCCTCACCAAGTCACACCCTTATTCCACCCGAACCCATCCCACCTCCCACCGAACCTACCCTTCCTCCGCCATTACACCCTTCCCTCCACTCACCCTTACTCACCCAGTATCCCCACTGGATATTGGGAAAGCCAAAGCTAAACGCCCTATATTCTCCTCCGCACCCTCATCCCCTACCTCACCAAAATGTATCCTTCGTCGGGACCCATTCTTGATTGGCATTAATCTTGAGCTACCTTCACTAGCCAAGAATTTTGTGCCGTTGAACCAAGCTTGTACTAGCATTCCTCTTCCTAGTGTGGGAGAATTTGTGGTAATGAGCTTGTTATCTTGATAATGATGATATTGAGGTGGAGGTTGATGCCCGCAATGATTACATGATTGTGAAGATGATAATTTTGTTGACATGGTGACTTGTTTGATGAGGATAGGGATCGATGGTTGACAAACCAGCCATAAGAGACTTCACTCACGAGGTATCGCTCGCTATAGAGGATTGAGATCCTTTTATGGGCATAATACTCGAGGGTAAGGAGATCCCACAAGTTACACCGCTACCGATTGGTTTGGATAGGCTTTCCTATTAGGAATGTGATATTCGTGATCGAGGTCGCGAATGGTGATGAAGCTAAGCGGCGGTGTCTGATTTTATCAACATCTTCATGGATGCGAGAAAGGCACAGTTGTGGCGTCAGAAACAGACAGGTTTGACAGGCGCGAATAACTACGGCCCATCTTTGGATATCATTACAGAGGCTCTTCACAGGAAGCGGTACAGGTTGCAGGCATATCAGCCCTACACTCTTCATCGCACAGAGCAACAGATGATAGCAGATATGACACAACCAGGCAATGAAAAATACATGAAGATGGATACTAAGAAGTTAGATCGGACACTCAGGGCCATGACAGATGCATTGCTAGCTCAGCCAGACCCAACCCCATTGATTCCAGTACAGAGTGCTGCTCCGAGGATTACACATCGGGCAACCTCATCCATCACTACTAGATCCAGATCCAGATCCGGACCCAGGACTCCTTTTACATGATCAGATTTTTAGAGTATTTGGGGGATGACAGAGATGAGACAATTCAGATTGAAGACTTTGTATGCCCGGAGGTAGCTTATAACTTTAGGCTTACATTGTATCTTCATTTTGTTTGTATCCGCATTTGTAGTATCATCATCGAGTATGTTATAAACTCGGTGATGATCATTGCTTATTTGATTATTGCTTCTTCTTTCTTTTTGCACTCCTGCTGATAAGCAGTGTACTTCCCCCTACGGGGGCCCCATGTACTTTCCTTTTGATATATAAAATAACCTAGGCCCACAAGCCTAGTGGATTATCTAAAAAAAAAAAAAACCCTAAACCCTAAACCCAAAAACCCGAAATTCTCTCTATTTGGGCGATTTCTCGGCGTGAACAGTGTTTTCGCCGGAAAAACGCATATTCCGGCCAAACCACCAACCCAACGGAGACGAGGCATATTCCATTAGCTTCGTCTCGTCGAGCCCGTCAATTCCATACCTACCACGAACGTCGACTACTCCTTAATCGCCGGAAAATTCAGATCGAAAAACCCCCAGTTTTCCGATCGTTCTTTTTGATTTTCCGGCGACCTCAGGTAACGTCGACGGTCGGGGGTGGTACCATCAGCTTCGTCTTCTCCTTGCCGTCATTTCCATACTTACCACGACCTTCGATTGTTACTAAAACGTCGATTCACAATAATCTCTCATCCCGAAACCCTAGCCGCCGCCTAAGGTTTTCCGGTGAGTTGAGAATCTGATCGGCGGTGGTGTAGTACCGTAACCGTCTTCCCCAGCCCGTCACTTTGCAACCACTTTCAACCTTCAATTCAGTCCAGAACGTCGGGACGACCACGTCGATTTTTCGACTGTTCATCGCCGGTTTCCGGTCGTTTCAGGCATTGTCGAGGGTCGTGTGTGGTACCATTGTGTCCGTCTCTTCAAGCTCTACAGTTCCCACTAAATTCTGAATCTCAACTGTTCAGTTTTGTAAGCTTCCATTTTTTCCGGCGAATCTCCGTCGGCCATGGCGGCAGTGGCGACTGGGCAGCCTCCTGGTGAGGTTGCTCAGTCCATTTCAGCAGATTTTCCAACGTTACCACTTCCTCTAAGCAACAATTCATTGTCATTGGATGAAAATGGAATTTTCCGGCGACCAATTCCGCGATGGCGCGTATGGCGGTTCTGCGCGGTAGCAAGAATGCAGGCTGCTCAAACATCTGGATATGTTCCTCAGTATGCACGGGCAGTCCGGGCAACAACTCCAGTCAACGGAAATTTTGCAACACAGAAAAGCCAAATACCACCTCCGTTAGAACCTAAACAGGTAAATTTTCTACACGGAGAACCTACAATTTTACTGCAAAAATCTGAAGTTGAGGTGTTGATTGCGCGTCAAGATTTGAAATGGGCGGTCATAGGTAAATTTAGTCATGGTATGCCTCACATAGATTTTCTAAGGACTGAATTACCTAAGCAACTGAAATTGAAAGCCCATGCTAGAATTGGTTATCTGTTTAGCCGTCATATTCTGATTCGATGCTCCATTGAAGAAGATTATGATACGCTCATGTCCATCTCTTCTAGCTTTGACATAAAAGATAAGAGGGAATCTTACCCACTTCGCACCATGAAATATGATGTCTCTTTTGACCCTACAAAAGAAACTAGTATTGCTTGGGCTTGGGTTTCATTCCCTAACCTCCCACCTGTTTATTTTGACGAGTCTATCCTATTGCCTATTGCTTCTGCTGTTGGTAGACCCATTTGTGTTGATGCAGCAACAAAAAATTTGACACGTCCTAGTTGTGCTAAGGTAAAGGTCGAATTAGATTTGTTGCGTCAACATCCCCAAAATATCCAAATCCAAATTGCTACTGAGGAAGGAATTCAAACGAAATCTTACAAGATTCAGTTTGACTTTCTCCCAAAGTATTGCACTAATTGTTCCCTTCAAGGACATGATGTGCATGGGTGTTGGAAACTCAATCCTTCGTTGAGACCTTCGAGGGACAAAGAAAACACCCATCCTGCTCCTCCTCCTCCTCCACCAAAAGAAAACCCACAAAATCCAAATCCAAATCCCCCAGATAATCCAAACAATACAAAAAACACACCCAAAAATCCAAATCAAGCCATAGAAAAGCCCAAAAATCCAAATGACTGGCAAACAGTTGTCGGTAAAAAACGCAAGAAAAATGCTCCCCAAATCCAAAAACCAAAAAACAAAAATACTGGGAATCAAAACCAGCCCCAAAAATCCAAAGTTATCAAAAACCAAAATTCTAACAAAAACAAACAGGCCACTGCAGCCCAACCCACAGAAATACCATCCACTATTCTACCAGCACCCACACATACTCCTAACCAATCCCTTCTAGCTGTCCCTAGTCCTAGAATTTTCCAATTTTTATCCCAAGCCCTTCCACCAGACACCACCCCCCCAGCCGACCCCTCCCCCTCAAACCTAACCCCACCCACACAGCCTACACCTCCTACACCTCTTCCTGAGCCCGTCCCCGCTGCTAACCCCACACCCCACCCCCTCGCTATAGCCCTACCCGACCCCATACTTACGCCCCCTCCACCCGAACCTACCCCCCCTCCAGATCCCACACCCTCCTCGCCTCCATCAGACCCTTCCCCCACTCCTGATCCCACACCCCCGACCCATAACACCCACACACTTACCCTTACTCATCCATTATCCCCACTGGATATTGGGAATTCCAAAGGTAAGCGTCCAATTTTTTCATCTGCACCCTCTTCCCCTACTGCTCCTAAATGCATCAGACAACCAGACCCCTTCATGATAGACATCAGTCTTGACCTACCTTATTTGGCCAAGAATTTTGTTCCTATGAACCAAGCCTGTATCAGTATCCCCTCGTCTGGTAGTGTGAGGCGGATTTGTGGTAATGAGGTTGTTGTTACTGATGAGGATGATGAGGTAGAGGTAGATGTTAACGAGGAAGCCATGGCTGACATTGATGATAATTTTGTTGATATGGCTGACTTGTTTGATGAGGATAGAGATACAGTGGTTGACAAACCAGCTGTAGCAGAGTGCACTTCTGAGGATTCAGATCCTTTTTTGGAAGTTGTTCTTCAGAAGAATGAGATTCCACAGGTTACACCAGCTTTTCCGATTGGATTGGATGGGGTTACCCCAGTCAGGAACAGGGATATTCAGGATCATCGTCTGAGAATGGTAATGAAGTTATCTGAACAGTGCACAGATTTCATCAAGACCTTTATGAACGCGAACGCAGCCATTGGCGTCGACAGTGCGAGTATTACAGTTGCGGACAACTACGGCCCATCTTTGGATATCATTAGAGAGGCTCTTGACAGGAAGAGGTACAGGTTGCAGGCGCACGCGCCCTACACTCAGCACCGTACAGAGCAGCAGATGTTAGCAGATATGAGACAGCCAGGTAATGGCAAATACATGGAGATTGCTATCGAGGAATTGGATCGGATACTCAGGGCCATGACAGATGCATTGCTGGATCAGCCAGACCCAGTTCCATTGGTTCCAAGATGCAGAGTCGCCGAAGATTTCACTTCGGGCACCTTCACCCATTACTACCAGATCCAGATCCAGGACCACTACTAGATGATCAGATTTTTAGAGTACCTGGAGGATGACAGAGATGAGACACTACAGATTGAAGATTTTGTAAGTCTGGAGGTAGTTTATAGCTTTAGGCTTACATTGTATCTTCATTTTGTTTGTATCCGCATATGTAGTATCATCATCGAGTATGTTATAAACTCGGTGATGATCATAGCTTATTTGATTATTGCTTCTTCTTTCTTTTTGCATTCTTGCTGATGAGCAGTGTATTTTCCCTACGGGGCCCCCTGTATTTCCTTTTGATATATATAAAATTACCACGGGCCGAGAGTCCGTGGATTGCTAAAAAAAAAAAAAAAAAAACCCTAAACCCTAAACCCTAAACCCTAAACCCTAAACCCTAAACCCTAAACCCATCCAACAGCATTTGGCCCAATGGTCAAAGGTTAGGCTAAGGATACCATGTGTGGGAGGTCAAGGGTTCGATTCCCCATATCAGCAGAGGTGAGATTAATTGCCATTCTGCAGGGGCAAAGGGAGTAGCTAACCCTAAGCCTCTAACACGGATGGAATTACTCATAAAAAATCCTCCAAACGTGTAGGGACAAGCGGAGGGCGATTCCGTAGGTCCAGGCCGGAGGGGGGGTCTGTTGATAAGGAGGATTCGAACCCGAGACCACGCGCTAAAAATGACTAATAATTAACCACTCAACGGCTAAATAAAGCCAACATTTTATCCAACAGCATTTGGCCCAATGGTCAAAGGTTAGGCTAAGGATACCTTGTGTGGGAGGTCTTGGGTTCGATTCCCCATATCAGCAGAGGTGAGATTAATTGCCATTCTGCAGGGGCAAGGGGAGTAGCTAACCCTAAGCCTCTAACACGGATGGAATTACTCATAAAAAATCCTCCAAACGAGTAGGGACAAGCGTAGGGCGATTCCGTAGTCCGTAGGAGGGTGCATTGATAAGGAGGATTCGAACCCGAGACCACGCGCTAAAAATGACTAATAATTAACCACTCAACGGCTAAATAAAGCCAACATTTTTTAAATAAAGCCAACATTTTTTAATTTTTTGATTAGCAAAATTTGCTCTCCCCTCTCTCCTCCAAAAATCGGTAAAACCCTAGTTTAGCCGCCACCACTTTTCCGGCCACCATGGCCGTCGTGGCCACTGGCCGGCCACCTCCTGTGGTCGGCCACCTCCATCCCGTCACCATACACCCCCCCACCTTTTCAGAAATGTTAAAATCGACACCCACCCCCCCGGATTCCGTCGAAACAGTGGCGGCGGCGGTGCCAAACCCTAACGCCGCCGTCACCCATTCCCCCTCCTCCTCGAATTTCGTGCCTCTTAAACCTATCACCTATCTTCATGGTGAACCTATGATTATGTTTGAGGAGGAAGAAATTGATGTTATGATTGAACAACAAAATTTGAAACTTGCGGTGATTGGTAAGTTTTCAAATGGTTGGACGGATTTTGATTTCTTGCGAAAGGAAATTCCTAAGCAATGTGGATTAAAATCTGAGGTTAATATAGGGTTGTTGCATAATCGTCATATTCTAATTCGTTGTTCTATTGAAGAAGATTATGATGTTTTGATGTCAAGCCCTAGTTTTTGGATTAAAGAAAGAAACAAGATGTTGTTGATGAGAACATTCATTTGGAATGTTAATTTTAATCCAGAGGAGGAATCCAATATTGCTTGGGGATGGATCTCATTTCCCAATCTTCCACCAAATTTCTTTGGTCAATCGGCGTTATTCTCGTTGGCGGCGGCGGTAGGGAAACCATTAACCCTAGATTCGGCCACCATGAAGAAGACAAGGCCAAGTTGTGCTAGGGTTAAGGTTGAAGTGGATTTATTGAAAGTTTATCCTCAAAATATTCAAATTTCTTTCAAAAGGAATGGAATAGTTCATACTAAATTGCAAAAAATTAGGTTTGACTTCATTCCTAAATTTTGTACTACTTGCAAATTACAAGGTCATGATGTTGATGGATGTTGGATATTAAATCCGGATTTGAAGCCAAAAAAGGTTGACAATGGTGATAGATCGACGGAAAAGGAGGCGGATTTGACAAAAGGTAAACCTCCAAACCCTACCCCCCCTTCTACTTCAACCAAAACCTTTCGTCCAGATCCGAAACCCACTAATCCTAACGGATGGCAGGTGGTTACGGGAAAGAATAATCGAAAAATCACAAAAACAAATCCTAAATCAACTCCTCCTACTGTTTTGACGTCGGGGGAAGCAATTCCGGCCAATTTGGTGGTCGGAACCACCAACCCCACGTCGAAACAGACCCCACAGATGCAACACCCTGAAAATTTGAGCCAAAAAATCGGTGGCGGCGCCGGAAACCCTACCGGAATCCCTCTAGGTCGTCGGAACCCTACCGGCGGCCACCCATGCCACCGGAACCCTACCGGCGACCACCCAGATCAACCCCCCCCCGACGTATCTACCCTAAACCCTAGCCCAGCAGCCGCCATTGCTGCTGGGCCAAACCCTAGCCCAATACCCCCTTCGAAAAACCCTAAACCACCCACTAAAACCCTAGCCGCCAACCCGTCTAAGGATACCCTACCCATGACCCGACCCGACACCCATATACCTACCCCACCCCCTACCAGTCCAACCCCCAACCCAGATACCACCCCACCCCCCTCGACCAACCCCCCCACAGCCGAAACCACAACCAAAAACCCTAAACTACCCTCGGAAATTCAATCCGACTCCCTGACCCGACCCGACCCGTTAACCCGACCCGACCGATTTACCCAACCCGTGACCCAGACCCCTACCCTTCCCACGGCCAGATCCACACCCCCACCCCCTAACCCACCCAACCCCCTCTCCGAAAATACCTCACTACCGTAACCCTACCCACGGTCTTGACCCGACCCGACCCCCTGACCCGTTCAAATTCTGCCCCGACCCTAACCCCTGTGGCCCACCTACCCTACCCCCCCTCTCGGCCATGGGCCAGACATCAATCCCCACCCCCCTCCGTCAAAACCACCCCCCTAAACCCTAAAATACCCTCGGAAACCATACCCAACCCACCGACCCGACCCGACCCTAAACCCGAATGAAACCAAACCCAAACCAAAATCAGACCCCACCCTGCACTCCAGAAACCCCACAACCTCAAACCATCACCCCTTTAAACCCACTAAATAAAAAGGCCCAAACCCAAAGCCCAAACACACTTCAAAAAATTCAAGAAAATCCAAGTCCAAATTCTATTTCGGATACGGGCTCCACTACCCATCCTCAAACAACATCAAATACAAAGCCCAATACTATTTCAAAACCCTCAAACACAAAAAACCCCTCAGCCCAAAACTGGCTTAAAAATGCTTTTTCATTCCCTCCACAACCTTGTACTTTGAATAAATCCTCATCAGAAATTCCTTCCAATAACCCTACCACGTCCAAAACCTTTGATACTGATAGTGTAAGGAGGAAGTGGTGTGATACGGAAGGAGAAGAGTCTAATAATGATTATGAGCACAAGTGGTCAGAATCAGACATAGCATTACTTCGGGAGGCCTTTGATAAGGAAATGGAATTGGAAGGTGACTTACCGTATGACAAAGTTTGAAGATGTTTTAAAGGACACCCTAAGCGGAGAAATGCACACATGATCTGCAAGAATATTTGGAGATGTTTGTCCTCGTAAGAAGATAGACAGGAATGGGCCTTGGAAATGTTTGAACCAGAACCAAGCCCACTAGCTGTTGATGGAGATTCAGAGGACGACATTCTAGATGATGAGGAGCTTCAGATAGCACTTGGACACATGTTTCATGGTGTCCCTGACCCTGAAAATATGTTCGAAGAGATGAAGAGATTAGAGGCAGCAATACCCAGTCCACCTAAGAAAGGAGTGGGGACTTCATCAACACATAATCTTCGCCAACGAAAGGAAGCTAGTAAGCCGACTATTCCATTGTCAGTTACCACTAGGTCAAAGAAGAAATGATTCTATACCATGGACTACAAGAAGACAAGGAGGAGAAGGTACTTGGGTTAGAAGATTTTATAAGTTCAGAGTTTAGATTTCCTAGCTTTGTTCTTATATTACTACTCTATCTTAGTATCATCATTTGTAACATCATCATAGAGTGCATTATAAACTCTATGATGATCATAGCTTATCTCATATTAGCTTCTTCCTTCTTTTTACATTCGGGATAGACTTATACAGCGCCTAGTCAGGACTAGCAGGCGAAGTAAAGGGCTATCCCCTTATTAGTTTGTAACTCATGCTCGCCCCTTTTCCTTCTGTTATTAATAAAAACCTGGGCCAAAGTGCCTGGATGATTACTCAAAAAAAAAAAAAAAAACCTAAACCCTAAACCCTAAACCCATCCAACAGCATTTGGCCCAATGGTCAAAGGTTAGGCTAATGATGCTCCTCAGGCAGAGACCGTGGTTCGATTCCCCAATGAGGTGAGATTAATTCCTTGCAATTTTATTCGAATGCTCTTAACCAAGGGCGAATAAAAAGGGGTTGGGCCCTGCTTCGAGTACCAGCGTCAGCTAAACGGATTCCTCTATACCTACAAGAGGGGCCCACTGACAAAGGACACTTAATGTGCCCAAGCCCAAATGAGGAATGGTTCAGTCTACCTCCAAAGCGGTATGGGTAGTTGTCTAAGCCGGAGGGGGTGCCTATTGTTAAACCGACTCGAACTCAGGGCCTCCAAGCACATGGGAAACACATAATAATTAATAATAAACAACGGCTAACAAGCAAAAATTTTTTTTTTTTTTTTTTTTTTTTTTTTTTTTTGCTCTCTCCTCTCTCCTAACTTTCGACGGAAAAACCCTATCCCTAACCCTTCACGTTTTCCGGCCACCATGGCCATGGCGGCCACTGGCCGGCCACCTCCTGTGGTCGGCCACCCCCCTCCCGTCGCCGCACCCCACCTTTCGTAAATGCTTAAAGCTACCCCACCCCTGCCGGTTTAAGACACAAGCGCGGGCGCGAAAACCCTAATGCCGCCGTCGGCCTTCTACCCCTCTCCTCGAAATCCGTGACCCTTAAACCTATCACATACCTTCATGGTGAACCTATGGTGATGTTTGAGGAGGATGAAATAGATTTTATGATTGAAGAACAAAATTTGAAACTTGCGGTAATTGGTAAGTTCTCAAATGGTTGGACGGATTTTGATTTCTTGCGAAAGGAAATTCCTAAGCAATGTGGATTAAAATCTGAGGTTACTATAGGGTTGTTACATAATCGTCATATTCTTATTCGGTGTTCAATTGAAGAAGATTATGACATCTTAATGTCAAGCCCTAGTTTTTGGATTAAGGAGAAGAATAAAATGTTGTTGATGAGAACATTCATTTGGAATGTTAATTTTAATCCTGAAGAGGAGTCAAATATTGCTTGGGGATGGATCTCATTTCCCAATCTTCCACCAAATTTCTTTGGCCATTCAGCCTTGTTCACGCCAAGGGCGGTGGGAAACCATTAACCCTAGATTCGGCCACTTTGAAGAAGACAAGGCCAAGTTGTGCTAGGGTTAAGGTTGAAGTGGATTTGTTAAAAGTTCATCCTCAAAAAATCCAAATTTCTTTCAAAAAGAATGGTGTAGTTCATACAAAATTGCAAAAAATTAGGTTTGATTTCATTCCTAAATATTGTAATACTTGTAAACTACAAGGACATGATATTGATGGATGTTGGAAAATTAATCCGGATCTTAGACCAAGGAAGGAGGATAATGGCGAGGATTCGACAGTCAAGGAAAAAGGTAATCTTCAAAACCCTACTCCTTCTTCTTCTACCGTCAAACCACCCCTGCCAGATCCAAATAACAAGAAGGTCGATGGTTGGCAAGTTGTCACCGGAAAAAAGAATAGAAAAATAACAAATCCAAATCAAAATCCACCTCAAACCACTGTTTCGGCGATTGGGGAAGGTTTTCCGGCCACTATGGTGGTCGGAACCACCTCCACCTCGACAAAACAGAACCCCCCACCGAAAAATCCACAAAAATCTGCCCAAAAAATCATTCCCCCCGTCGGAAACCCTGGCGGCGCCGTCACCGACGACCGAAACCCTACCGGCGGCCACCTGGAACGCCGGAACCCTACCCCCGACCAGCCTGAACCCCACCACGCCGTCATACACCACTAACCTAGCCCAAGCGGCCACTGCTTCTTTGGGCCAAACTAGCATAAACCACAGCCGCTACAAAAAAACCCTAACCCTAATCGACCCCCCCAAACCCTAGCCGTCACACCTTTGACGGAAACCCTACCCACGACCCGACCCTCGACCCAGATCTCACCCCACCCCTAACGTGCACCCCTCTCACAAACCCCCGCCCCGCCGTCCTAACACACCTGCCGAAACCACCTTCAAAAACCTAAACAACCCACTAAACCCTACGCCTCATCGACCAGGCCCGACCCGGCACCCACATTACAACCCGTGACCCGAACAATACCCATCCCCTTCGAACCTCCCCACCAACAGACCCCTCCCCTCGTCCATACCACAAGACCGAAATCCCCACTTTAAACACATCGAACCCACCACGATGTGTTGACCGACCCGACCCATTGACCCGCTCCAATTCAGCCCCAACCCTACACCCAGTGGCCCACCTACCCTACCCCCCCTCTCGGCCATGGGCCAGACACCAAGCCCCACCCCCCTCCGTCGAAACCACCCTCCTTAACCCTAAAATACCCACGGAAACCCGACCCAACCCAGGCAGGCCGACAACAGGCCGGAAACACAACCGAAACCAAATCCAGACCCCTTTGGACCAGCCAAACCCCACAACCTCAAACCATTACCCTTAAAACCACAAAATAAAAGGCCCAAACCAAGCCCAAACACACTTCAAAAATCCAAGAAAATCAAGTCAAATTCTATTTCGGATCGGGCTCCACTACCCATCCTCAAACAACATCAAATACAAAGCCCATAACTAATTCAAAACCCACAAACACAAAAAACCCTCACCAAACGGCTTAAAAATGCTTTTCATTCCTCACAACCTTGTACTTTGAATAAATCCTCGTGAAATTCCTTCAATAACCCTACCACGTCAAAACTTTTGATAGTGTAAGGAGGAAGTGGTGTGATCTGGAAGGAGAAGAGTCTAATAATGATTATGAGCACAAGTGGTGAGAATCGGACATAGCGATGCCGGAGGCCTTTGATAAGGAAATGGAATTGGAAGGTGACTTCTGTCGTATGACAAAGTTTGAGGATGTTTTAAAGGACACCCTAAGCAGTAGAAATGCACATATGACAGTACAGGAATATTTGGAGATGTTTGTCCTCGTAAGAAGATAGCGAGGAATGGGCCTTGGAAATGTTTGAACTGAACCAAGCCCACTACTGTTGATGGAGATTGAGAGGGCGACATTCTAGATGATGAGAGCTTGAGATAGCACTTGGACACATGTTTCATGGTGTCACGACCACAAAATATGTTTGAAGAGATGAAGAGATTAGAGGCAGCAATACCCAGTCCACCTAAGAAAGGAGCGGGGACTTCATCAACACATAATCTACGCCAACGAAAGGAAGCTAGTAAGCCGACCATTCCATTGTCAGTTACCACTAGGTCAAAGAAGAAATGATTCTATACCATGGACTACAAGAAGACAAGGAGGAGAAGGTACTTGGGTTAGAAGATTTTATAAGTTCAGAGTTTAGATTTCCTAGCTTTGTTCTTATATTACTACTCTATCTTAGTATCATCATTTGTAACATCATCATAGAGTGCATTATAAACTCTATGATGATCATAGCTTATCTCATATTAGCTTCTTCCTTCTTTTTACATTCGGGATAGACTTATACAGCGCCTAGTCAGGACTAGCAGGCGAAGTAAAGGGCTATCCCCTTATTAGTTTGTAACTCCCTTCTGGGCACCTATACATACTGATATTAATAAAAACCTGGGCCAAAGTGCCTGGATGATTACTCAAAAAAAAAAAAAAAACCTAAACCCTAAACCCTAAACCCTAAACCCTAAACCCTAAACCCTAAACCCATCCAACAGCATTTGGCCCAATGGTCAAAGGTTAGGCTAAGGATGCTCCCTTGTGCAGGAGACCGTGGGTTCGATTCCCCTTAACAGCAGGGTGAGATTAATTCCTTGCAATTTTATTCGAATGCTCTTGACCAAGGGCGAATAAAAAGGGGTTGGGCCCTGCTTCGAGTACCAGCGTCAGCTAAACGGATTCCTCTATACCTACAAGGGGGGCCCACTGATTAAAAAGGACACTCGGAACAGGCCCAAGCCCAGCGAGGAATTGGTTCAGGTACAGCCTCCAAACGGTATGGGGCCGGTTGTCTAAGCCGGAGGGGGTGCCTATTGTTAAACCGACTCGAACTCAGGGCCTTCAAGCACATGGGAAACACATAATAATTAATAATAAACAACGGCTAACAAGCCAACATTGATCCAACAGCATTTGGCCCAATGGTCAAAGGTTAGGCTAAGGATGCTCCCTTGTGCAGGAGACCGTGGGTTCGATTCCCCTTAACAGCAGGGTGAGATTAATTCCTTGCAATTTTATTCGAATGCTCTTGACGAGGCGAATAAAAGGGGTTGGGCCTGCTTGAGTACGGCGTCAGCTAAACGGATTCCTCTATACCTCTGAGTGGGCCCCGGCTGATTAAAGGACACTCAGAGCAGGCCCAAGCCGAGGTGGTTCGTCTGACCTCAAGCGGTATGGTAGGTTGTCTAAGCGGAGGGTGCCTATTGTTAAACCGACTCGAACTCAGGGCCTTCAAGCACATGGGAAAACACATAATAATTAATAATAAACAACGGCTAACAAGCCAACATTTTTATCCAACAACATTTGGCCCAATGGTCAAAGGTTAGGCTAAGGATGCTCCTCATGCGAGAGGCGTGGGTTCGATTCCCTAACAGAGGTGAGATTAATTCCTTGCAATTTTATTCGAATGCTCTTGACGGGCGAATAAAAGGGTTGGGCCTGCTGAGTACCGTCGGCTAAACGGATTCCTCTATACCTCTGAGGGCCCACTGATTAAAAAGGACACTCGGAGCAGGCCCGAGCGAGGTGGTTGAGTCTGACCTCCAAAGCGGTATGGGTAGGTTATGTCTAAGCCGGAGGGGGTGCCTATTGTTAAACCGACTCGAACTCAGGGCCTTCAAGCACTTGGGAAACACATAATAATTAATAATAAACAACGGCTAACAAGCCAACATTTATCCAACAGCATTTGGCCCAATGGTCAAAGGTTAGGCTAAGGATACCTTGTGTGGGAGGTCTTGGGTTCGATTCCCCATATCAGCAGAGGTGAGATTAATTGCCATTCTGCAGGGGAAAGGGGAGTAGCTAACCCTAAGCCACTAACACGGATGGAATTACTCATAAAAAATCCTCCAAACGAGTAGGGACAAGCGGATGGCGATTCCGTAGGTCGGTAGGAGAAGTGCAGTGATAAGGAGGATTCGAACCGAGACCACGCGCTAAAAATGACTAATAATTAACCACTCAACGGCTAAATAAAGCCAACATTTTTATCCAATGACATTTGGCCCAATGGTCAAAGGTTAGGCTAAGGATGCTCCTCGCAGGAGACCGTGGGTTCGATTCCCCTTAACAGCAGGGTGAGATTAATTCCTTGCAATTTTATTCGAATGCTCTTAACCAAGGGCGAATAAAAAGGGGTTGGGCCCTGCTTCGAGTACCAGCGTCAGCTAAACGGATTCCTCTATACCTCTGAGGGCCCACGATTAAAAGGACACTGGAGCAGGCCCAAGCCCGGCGAGGTGGTTGGTCTGACCTCCAAACGGTATGGGGCCGGTTGTCTAAGCCGGAGGGGGTGCCTATTGGTAAACCGACTCGAACTCAGGGCCTTCAAGCACTTGGGAAACACATAATAATTAATAATAAACAACGGCTAACAAGCCAACATTTTAATCCAACAGCATTTGGCCCAATGGTCAAAGGTTAGGCTAAGGATACCTTGTGTGGGAGGTCTTGGGTTCGATTCCCCATATCAGCAGAGGTGAGATTAATTGCCCTTCTGCGAGGGGCAAGGAGTAGCTAACCTAAGCCTCTAACACGGATGGAATTACTCATAAAAATCCTCCAAACGAGTAGGGACAAGCGGAGGCGATTCCGTAGGTCGTAGGAGAAGTGCATTGATAAGGAGGATTCGAACCGAGACCACGCTAAAAATGACTAATAATTAACCACTCAACGGCTAAATAAAGCCAACATTTTAATCCAATGACATTTGGCCCAATGGTCAAAGGTTAGGCTAAGGATACCTTGTGTGGGAGGTCTTGGGTTCGATTCCCATGCTCAGAGGTGAGATTAATTGCCATTCTGCAGGGGCAAGGGGAGTAGCTAACCCTAAGCCTCTAACACGGATGGAATTACTCATAAAAAATCCTCCAAACGAGTAGGGACAAGCGGAGGCGATTCCGTAGGTCGGTAGGAGAAGTGTTGATAAGGAGGATTCGAACCCGAGACCACGCGCTAAAAATGACTAATAATTAACCACTCAACGGCTAAATAAAGCCAACATTTTAATCCAACAGCATTTGGCCCAATGGTCAAAGGTTAGGCTAAGGATACCTTGTGTGGGAGGTCTTGGGTTCGATTCCCCATATCGGCGGTGAGATTAATTGCCATTCTGCGAGGGCAAGGAGTAGCTAACCCTAAGCCTCTAACACGGATGGAATTAGGCATTAAAAATCCTCCAAACGTGTAGGGCGAAGCGGAGGCGATTAGTAGGTCGGTAGGAGAAGTGCATTGATAAGGAGGATTCGAACCCGAGACCACGCGCTAAAAATGACTAATAATTAACCACTCAACGGCTAAATAAAGCCAACTTTTTAATCCAACAGCATTTGGCCCAATGGTCAAAGGTTAGGCTAAGGATACCATGTGTGGGAGGTCAAGGGTTCGATTCCCCATATCAGCAGAGGTGAGATTAATTGCCATTCTGCAGGGGCAAAGGAGTAGCTAACCCTAAGTCTCTAACACGGATGGAATTACTCATAAAAATCCTCCAAAGCGTGTAGGGACAAGCGGAGGCGATTCCGTAGGTCGGTAGGAGAGGGTGCATTGATAAGGAGGATTCGAACCCGAGACCACGCGCTAAAAATGACTAATAATTAACCACTCAACGGCTAAATAAAGCCAACATTTTTATCCAACAGCATTTGGCCCAATGGTCAAAGGTTAGGCTAAGGATACCTTGTGTGGGAGGTCTTGGGTTCGATTCCCATATCAGAGAGTGAGATTAATTGCCATTCTGCGAGGGGCAAGGGAGTAGCTAACCTAAGCCTCTAACACGGATGGAATGACTCAAAAACAATCCACCAAACCTGGAGGGACAAGCGGAAGCGATTCCAGTAGGTCGGTAGAGGGTCTGTTGATAAGGAGGATTCGAACCCGAGACCACGCGCTAAAAATGACTAATAATTAACCACTCAACGGCTAAATAAAAGCCAACATTTTAAATCCAACAGCATTTGGCCCAATGGTCAAAGGTTAGGCTAAGGATACCTTGTGTGGGAGGTCTTGGGTTCGATTCCCCATATCAGCAGAGGTGAGATTAATTGCCATTCTGCGGGCAAGGAGTAGCTAACCCTAAGCCTCTAACACGGATGGAATTACTCATAAAAATCCTCCAAAGCAGTAGGGACAAGCGGAGGCGATTCCAGTAGGTCGGTAGGAGAAGTCTGTTGATAAGGAGGATTCGAACCCGAGACCACGCGCTAAAAATGACTAATAATTAACCACTCAACGGCTAAATAAAGCCAACATTTTTTTATCCAACAGCATTTGGCCCAATGGTCAAAGGTTAGGCTAAGGATATCTTGTGTGGGAGGTCTTGGGTTCGATTCCCCATATCAGAGTGAGATTAATTGTCATGCGAGGCAAGGAGTAGCTAACCCTAAGCCTCTAACACGGATGGAATTACTCATAAAAATCCTCCAAACGAGTAGGGACAAGCGGAGGCGATTCCAGTAGGTCGGTAGGAGAAGTGCATTGATAAGGAGGATTCGAACCCGAGACCACGCGCTAAAAATGACTAATAATTAACCACTCAACGGCTAAATAAATCCAACATTTTTTATCCAACAGCATTTGGCCCAATGGTCAAAGGTTAGGCTAAGGATACCATGTGTGGGAGGTCAAGGGTTCGATTCCCATGCTCAGCGGTGAGATTAATTGCCATGCGAGGCCAAGGGAGTAGCTAACCCTAAGTCTCTAACACGGATGGAATTACTCATAAAAAATCCTCCAAACGTGTAGGGACAAGCGGAGGGCGATTCCGTAGGTCCAGGCCGGAGGGGGGGTCTGTTGATAAGGAGGATTCGAACCCGAGACCACGCGCTAAAAATGACTAATAATTAACCACTCAACGGCTAAATAAAGCCAACATTTTATCCAACAGCATTTGGCCCAATGGTCAAAGGTTAGGCTAAGGATACCATGTGTGGGAGGTCTTGGGTTCGATTCCCCATATCAGCAGAGGTGAGATTAATTGTCATTCTGCAGGGGCAAGGGGAGTAGCTAACCCTAAGCCTCTAACACGGATGGAATTACTCATAAAAAATCCTCCAAACGTGTAGGGACAAGCGGAGGGCGATTCCGTAGGTCGGTAGGAGGGTGTTGATAAGGAGGATTCGAACCCGAGACCACGCGCTAAAAATGACTAATAATTAACCACTCAACGGCTAAATAAAGCCAACATTTTAATCCAACAGCATTTGGCCCAATGGTCAAAGGTTAGGCTAAGGATATCTTGTGTGGGAGGTCTTGAGTTCGATTCCCCATATCAGAGGTGAGATTAATTGCCATTCTGCGGGCAAGGGAGTAGCTAACCCTAAGCCTCTAACACGGATGGAATTACTCATAAAAATCCTCCAAACGAGTAGGACAAGCGGAGGCGATTCCAGTAGGTCGGTAGGAGAAGTGCATTGATAAGGAGGATTCGAACCCGAGACCACGCGCTAAAAATGACTAATAATTAACCACTCAACGGCTAAATAAAGCCAACATTTTATCCAACAGCATTTGGCCCAATGGTCAAAGGTTAGGCTATGGATACCTTGTGTGGGAGGTCTTGGGTTCGATTCCCCATATCAGCAGAGGTGAGATTAATTGCCATTCTGCAGGGGCAAGGGGAGTAGCTAACCCTAAGCCTCTAACACGGATGGAATTACTCATAAAAAATCCTCCAAACGTGTAGGGACAAGCGGAGGGCGATTCCGTAGGTCCAGTAGGAGAGTGCATTGATAAGGAGGATTCGAACCCGAGACCACGCGCTAAAAATGACTAATAATTAATCACTCAACGGCTAAATAAAGCCAACATTTTTTTATCCAACAGCATTTGGCCCAATGGTCAAAGGTTAGGCTAAGGATATCTTGTGTGGGAGGTCTTGGGTTCGATTCCCCATATTAGCAGAGGTGAGATTAATTGCCATTCTGCAGGGGCAAGGGGAGTAGCTAACCCTAAGCCTCTAACACGGATGAAATTACTCATAAAAAATCCTCCAAACGAGTAGGGACAAGCGGAGGGCGATTCCGTAGGTCCAGGCCGGAGGGGGGGTCTGTTGATAAGGAGGATTCGAACCCGAGACCACGCGCTAAAAATGACTAATAATTAACCACTCAACGGCTAAATAAAGCCAACATTTATCCAACAGCATTTGGCCCAATGGTCAAAGGTTAGGCTAAGGATACCTTGTGTGGGAGGTCTTGGGTTCGATTCCCCATATCAGCAGAGGTGAGATTAATTGCCATTCTGCAGGGGCAAGGGGAGTAGCTAACCCTAAGTCTCTAACACGGATGGAATTACTCATAAAAATCCTCCCAAAGCAGTAGGGACAAGCGGAGGCGATTAAGTAGGTCGGTAGGAGGTGCGTTGATAAGGAGGATTCGAACCCGAGACCACGCGCTAAAAATGACTAATAATTAACCACTCAACGGCTAAATAAAGCCAACATTTTTATCCAACAAGATTTGCCCAATGGTCAAAGGTTAGGCTAAGGATACCTTGTGTGGGAGGTCTTGGGTTCGATTCCCATATCGGCCAGGTGAGATTAATTGCCATTCTGCGGGGCAAGGAGTAGCTAACCCTAAGCCTCTAACACGGATGGAATTACTCATAAAAATCCTCCAAACAGTAGGGACAAGCGGAGGCGATTCCGTAGGTCGGTAGGAGGTCCGTTGATAAGGAGGATTCGAACCCGAGACCACGCGCTAAAAATGACTAATAATTAACCACTCAACGGCAAAATAAAGCCAACATTTTTATCCAACAGCATTTGGCCCAATGGTCAAAGGTTAGGCTAAGGATGCTCCTGCGCGAGGCAGTGGGTTCGATTCCCCAATGACGGTGAGATTAATTCCTTGCAATTTTATTCGAATGCCTTAACGAGGCGAATAAAAGGGGTTGGGCCTGCCGAGTACCAATCGGCTAAACGGATTCCTCTATACCTCTGAGGGCCCTGATTAAAAAGGACACTCGGAACAGGCCCAAGCCCAGCGAGGAATTGGTTCAGGTACAACCTCCAAACGGTATGGGGCCGGTTGTCTAAGCCGGAGGGGGTGCCTATTGTTAAACCGACTCGAACTCAGGGCCTTCAAGCACATGGGAAACACATAATAATTAATAAACAACGGCTAACAAGCCAACATTTAATCCAACAGCATTTGGCCCAATGGTCAAAGGTTAGGCTAAGGATACCTTGTGTGGGAGGTCTTGGGTTCGATTCCCCATATCAGCAGAGGTGAGATTAATTGCCATTCTGCAGGGGCAAGGGGAGTAGCTAACCCTAAGCCTCTAACACGGATGGAATTACTCATAAAAAATCCTCCAAACGAGTAGGGACAAGCGGAGGCGATTAGTAGGTCGGTAGGAGGGGTCTGTTGATAAGGAGGATTCGAACCCGAGACCACGCGCTAAAAATGACTAATAATTAACCACTCAACGGCTAAATAAAGCCAACATTTTACTTTTCCGGCCAACTATGGCCGTCGTGGCCTCCGGCCGGCCACCTCCTGTGGTCGGCCATCACCCCACCGTCATTCCACACCCCCCCACCTTCCTAGAAATGGTCAAATCTACCCCCACCCCCCCGGTTTCGTCCATGGCAGTGGCGGCGACGGTAAACCCTAATACCGCCGTCGTCGCCCCCCACACCCCCTCCTCGACTTCCGTGCCCCTAAAACCTATCACCTATCTTCATGGTGAACCTATGGTTATGTTTGAGGAGGATGAAATCGATGTGATGATTCAAGAACAAGATTTGAAACTTGCGGTTATTGGTAAGTTTTCAAATGGATGGTCTAACTTTGATCTTTTGCGAAAGGAAATTCCTAAGCAATGCGGATTAAAGGCAGAGGTTACCATAGGGTTGTTGTATAATCGTCATGTTCTAATTCGGTGTTCAATCGAAGAGGATTATGATATTTTGATGTCAAGCCCTAGCTTTTGGATTAAGGAAAATAATAAGATGTTGTTGATGAGAACATTCATTTGGGATGTTGCATTTAATCCAGAGGAGGAGTCACATATTGCTTGGGGATGGATTTCTTTTCCAAATCTTCCTCCAAATTTTCATGGCCAATCGGCCTTGTACACGATGGCGGCGGCGGTGGGGAAACCCATTGCCCTAGATTCGGCTACATTGAAGAAGACAAGGCCCAGTTGTGCTAGAGTAAAGGTTGAAGTGGATTTGCTAAAAGTTCACCCTCAAAAAATTCAATTATCTTTCAAAAAGAATGGAATTGTTCTTACAAAAGTGCAAAAAATTAGGTTTGATTTTATTCCTAAGTATTGTACTACTTGTAAACTACAAGGACATGATATTGAAGGATGTTGGAAATTAAATCCGAATTTGAGACCAAAGAAGAATGACAATGGCAATGAAACTATGGAGGAATCGTCGGCTTTGGCAAAAGGTAAATCTCAAAACCCTACCCTTCCTTCTTCTAATGACAAAACTGCCATCTCAGATCCGAAACCTTCTAATAAATTCGGATGGCAAGTTGTCACGGGAAAAAACAATAGGAAAAACACCATTCCAATCCAAAAAACGTCAATACCCACTGTTTTGGAGATCCAGGGGGCAATTCCGGCCAATTTGGAGGTCGATACCACCCCCACCATTCCGGATCTGACCCCCTCATTGAAAAATTCACAAAATTCTACCCAAAAATCTATTTCCACCGTCGGAATTCTCACCGGCGCCGCCACAGACCACCGGAACCCTACCGGCGGCCACCTGCAGCGGAACCTAGCTCAAACCCACGGACCCACACCCCACCGTCGTCATACCAACATCGCCCGGCGCTGTTCTTGGGCTAACCTAGCAAAAACCCTAGCCCAATACAACTAAACCCTAACCCTAAACTACCCTCCCAAACCCTAGCCGCCAACCCGCCTCCAGAAACCCTACCCACGACCCAACCCGAAGCCCAGATTCCATCCCCACCCCCCCCAGACCCAACCCCCCACCCACAAACCCACCTAACCACCTCGTTCAACTCCCCACAACCGAAACCACTATCAAAAACCCTAAACTGCCCATGGAAACCCTACCCGCAACGTTGACCCGACCCGACCCAACAGCCCAACCCATGACCCAGAACACTACCCCACCACCAACCAGATTCACCCCCCCACCAACCTTGACCTACCCCCCAGATCCGAAAAAACCACACTAAAACCCGTCGAAACCATATCCGTTAATTTGACCCGACCCGGCCCATCGACCCGACCCGACCCAATTACCCAACCCACTACCCAGATTGATACCCCATACCCATCCAGTTACACCCCCCCACCCCCTAACCACCTCGACCAACCCGGATCCGAAACATAATGTAAATTAACGCGGCAGGCGGATTTTTGACGGCCCCATTAACCCGTGACGGACTGCCGACCTTAACCCATCGACCCAACTACCTACCCACGGTACCTAGTCCAAGACACCTATCCCCCCCCCCCTCCGTCGACACCACACCCCTAAAACCTAAAAAACCTACGGAAACCCTACCCACCTACCCGACCTGCAGGCAGGCCACCCGGCGACAACCGGACCCAAAATCCCATACAGACCCCTACCCGGATCCAACCGTCCCCCAATTACAAACCATTACCCCTTTAAAACCTCCAAATAAAAAGGCCCAAATTCAAAACCCAAACACAATTCAACAAGTCCATAATAACCCAAGCCCAAATTCTATGTCGGATACGGGCTCCACTACCCAACCCCAAACAAAATCAAATACCAAACCCAATACTAATTCCAAGCCCACAACCAATAAAAATCATTCAGCCCAAAATTGGCTTAAGAATGCCTTTTCCTTCCCTCCTCAACCTTGTACATTGAATAAAACCTCATCAGACATTCCTTCCAATAAAACTACCACCGACCCCTTTGATGTTGATAGTGAGGAGGAAGGAGGGGGAGACAGTTGGATATGTTTCACAGGATTCTTCACACAAGCTATCAAAAGCTGAGATTGCAGAACTTCGTGAAGCCTTTGATCAGGAAATGGAAAGTGATGGTGAATTCTATGGCATGACAAATTTTGAAGATGTCTTAAGGAATTCCGACATGATTATTGCCTCCAATGAAGATAGACGGGATTGGGCCATGGAACCGTATGAACCGATGCAAGCCCACTTGCTGTTGATGGAGATTCAGAGGACGACATTCTGGATGATGAGGATCTTCGGGTTGCACTTGGTCAAATGTTTCATGACATTCCAGACGCAGAAGATAGGTATGCAGCGATGAGTAGATTAGAGGCAGCAATACCCGATCCACCTAAGAAAGGAGCGGGGACTTCATCAACACATAATCTACGTCAACGGAAGGAAGCTAGCAAACCGACAATCCCATTGTCTGTTACAACTAGATCAAAGAAGAAATGATTCAATACCATGGACTACTAGAAGACAAAGAGGAAAAGGTACATAGGTTAGAAGATTTTATAAGTTCAGAGTTTAGATTTCCTAGCTTTGTTCTTATACTACTACTCTATCTTAGTATCATCTTTTGTAACATCATCATAGAGTGCATTATAAACTCTATGATGATCATAGCTTATCTTATTTTAGCTTCTTCTTTCTTTTTACATTCGGGATAGATCTATGCTTCGCCTAGACAGGGTTAGCAGGCGAGTGAAAGGATTTGTCCTGATTGAGTCTGTATTCCCTTCTGGGCCCCATTTTCATTTCTGTTATTAATAAAAAACCTGGGCCAACGTGCCTGGATGATTACTCAAAAAAAAAAAAAAAAATAAACCCTAAACCCTAAACCCTAAACCCTAAACCCATCCAACAGCATTTGGCCCAATGGTCAAAGGTTAGGCTAAGGATACCTTGTGTGGGAGGTCTTGGGTTCGATTCCCCATATCAGCAGAGGTGAGATTAATTGCCATTCTGCAGGGGCAAGGGGAGTAGCTAACCCTAAGCCTCTAACACGGATGGAATTACTCATAAAAAATCCTCCAAACGAGTAGGGACAAGCGGAGGGCGATTCCGTAGGGCCAGGCCGGAGGGGGGGTCTGTTGATAAGGAGGATTCGAACCCGAGACCACGCGCTAAAAATGACTAATAATTAACCACTCAACGGCTAAATAAAGCCAACATTTTATCCAACAACATTTGGCCCAATGGTCAAAGGTTAGGCTAAGGATACCATGTGTGGGAGGTCGAGTTCGATTCCCATATCGTGAGGTGAGATTAATTGCCATTCTGGGGGCAAAGGGAGTAGCTAACCTAAGTCTCTAACATGGATGGAATTACTCATAAAAATCCTCCAAACGTGTAGGGACAAGCGGAGGCGATTCCGTAGGTCGGTAGGAGAAGTGCATTGATAAAGAGGATTCGAACCCGAGACCACGCGCTAAAAATGACTAATAATTAACCACTCAACGGCTAAATAAAGCCAACATTTTATCCAACAGCATTTGGCCCAATGGTCAAAGGTTAGGCTAAGGATACCTTGTGTGGGAGGTCTTGGGTTCGATTCCCATATCGGAGGTGAGATTAATTGCCATGCGAGGGCAAGGAGTAGCTAACCCTAAGCCTCTAACACGGATGGAATTACTCATAAAAATCCTCCAAACGAGTAAGGGACAAGCGGAGGCGATTCCGTAGGTCCAGGAGAAGTGCATTGATAAGGAGGATTCGAACCGAGACCACGCGCTAAAAATGACTAATAATTAACCACTCAACGGCTAAATAAAGCCAACATTTTTATCCAACAAAGATTTGGCGCAATGGTCAAAGGTTAGGCTAAGGATACCATGTGTGGGAGGTCTTGGGTTCGATTCCCATATCGCCAGTGAGATTAATTGCCATTCTGCAGGGATGAAGGGAGTAGCTAACCCTAAGTCTCTAACACGGATGTAATTACTCATAAAAAATCCTCCAAACGTGTAGGGACAAGCGGAGGGCGATTCCGTAGTCGGTAGGAGAAGTCCGTTGATAAGGAGGATTCGAACCGAGACCACGCGCTAAAAATGACTAATAATTAACCACTCAACGGCTAAATAAAGCCAACATTTTATCCAACAAAGATTTGGCCCAATGGTCAAAGGTTAGGCTAAGGATACCTTGTGTGGGAGGTCTTGGGTTCGATTCCCATATCGCCAGGTGAGATTAATTGCCATTCTGCGAGGGCAAGGAGTAGCTAACCCTAAGCCTCTAACACGGATGGAATTACTCATAAAAAATCCTCCAAACGAGTAGGGACAAGCGGAGGGCGATTCCGTAGGTCGGTAGGAGAAGTGCATTGATAAGGAGGATTCGAACCGAGACCACGCGCTAAAAATGACTAATAATTAACCACTCAACGGCTAAATAAAGCCAACATTTAATCCAACAGCATTTGGCCCAATGGTCAAAGGTTAGGCTAAGGATACCTTGTGTGGGAGGTCTTGGGTTCGATTCCCCATATCAGCAGAGGTGAGATTAATTGCCATTCTGCGGGCAAGGAGTAGCTAACCTAAGCCTCTAACACGGATGGAATTACTCATAAAAATCCTCCAAACGAGTAGGGACAAGCGGAGGCGATTCCAGTAGGTCGGTAGGAGAAGTCTGTTGATAAGGAGGATTCGAACCCGAGACCACGCGCTAAAAATGACTAATAATTAACCACTCAACGGCTAAATAAAGCCAACATTTTTTAAACATTTTTGAAAACTTAGCAAAATTTGCTCTCCCCTCTCTCCTCAAAAAATCGGAAAAACCCTAACTACCGCCGCCACCCACCTCCGGCCACCATGGCCGTCACGGCCACCGGCCGGCCACCTCCTGTGGTCGGCCATCACCCCACCACCACGACGCAACCCCCCACCTTTTCAGAAATGGTCATTTCGACCCCACCCGAGTCGTCATCGATGGCGCGCGTGATAAACCCTAGAGCCGCCGTCGCCCCTCTACCCCCCTCCTCTACTTCCATGCCCATTAAACCTATCACCTATCTTCATGGTGAACCTATGGTGATGTTTGAGGAGGAAGAAATTGATTTGATGATAGAAGAACAAGATTTGAAACTTGCGGTAATTGGTAAGTTTTCAAATGGTTGGACGGATTTTGATTTGTTGCGAAAGGAAATTCCTAAGCAATGTGGATTAAAATCTGAGGTTAATATAGGGTTATTGCATAATCGTCATATTCTAATTCGTTGTTCTATTGAAGAAGATTATGATATGTTGATGTCAAGCCCTAGTTTTTGGATTAAAGAAAGAAATAAGATGTTATTGATGAGAACATTCATTTGGAATGTTAATTTTAATCCGGAAGAGGAGTCGAATATTGCTTGGGGATGGATTTCTTTTCCAAATCTATCTCCAAATTTCTATGGACAATCTGCCTTGTTCACGTTAGCTTCGGCGGTTGGGAAACCTATTGCCCTAGATTCGGCTACAAGGAGGAAGACAAGGCCTAGTTGTGCTAGGGTTAAAGTTGAAGTGGATTTGTTAAAAATTCACCCTCAAAAAATTCAACTATCTTTCAAGAAAAATGGAATTGTTCATACAAAAGTACAAAAAATTAGGTTTGATTTTATTCCTAAGTATTGTACTAATTGTAAATTACAAGGACATGATATTGAAGGATGTTGGAAAGCAAATCCGGATCTGAGACCAAAGAAAGATGACAAAGGTAATGGTGCTATGGAAAAGGAGGCGGCTATGGACAAAGGTAATCCTCAAAACTCTACTATTCTTCTTTCTTCCGCCAAAACCACCAACCCAGATCCGAAACCACAAAAATCCGACGAATGGCAGGTGGTTACGGGGAAAAAGTTTAGAAAAAATCCAAATCAAAATCCAAAAAACAACTTGCCCACTGTTTCGGCGACTGGGGGGGTAATTCCGGCAACGTTGGAGGTCGGAACCACCACCAACACGTCAAATCAGACAGCCCAGGCGAAAATCCCAAAAAATCCGACCCAAAAAATTATTTCCGACGCCGGAAATTCTGACGGCGCCGGAAAAACCACTCGGAACCCTACCGGCGGCCACCCTGACCGCCGGAACCCTAATGCCGACCCACCTGAACCACCCCCCCCCACCGACACTCCCTCCAGCCCTAGCCCAGCAGCCGCCATTGCTGCTGGGCCAAACCCTAGCCCAATACTACCCTTAACAAACCCTAAACCACCTACCCAAACCCTAGCCGCCAACCCACCTTTGCAAACCCTACCCAGGCGACCCCAAGGCGCTTACCCACCACCACCTGCACTCCACCCCACCCACGGACTCCACCAACCCGCCGTCAACCACTACCCGAAACCACCATCAAAAACCCTAAACCGCCTCTGGAAACCCTACCCGTATCATCGACCCGACCCGGCCCACAAACCCGACCCACTTCAAAACCCGTGACCCAGAACACACCCCAACCCCCTTCCAGATCCAACCCCCCACCCTCACATACCCCCCCACACTCAACCAACCCCCCGAAACCGAAAACCCAAACAAAAATACCGTCGAAACCCTACCCACAATTTTGACCCGACCCGACCCACTTACCCGCTCAAAATCTGCCCCGACCCTAAACCCAGTGGCCCACCTACCCTACCCCCCCTCTCGGCCATGGACCAGACACCAATCCCCACCCCCCACCGTCGAAACAACCCCCCGAAACCATATAAAACCTACGGAAACCTTACCCACCTCAAAAACCCGACCCGACCCGGAAACCCGGCCCATCAACGAAACCAGACCCTACACCCCCACACCCAGCAAATCCCCCCCCTACCACAAACCATTACCCCATTAAAATCTTTAAATAAAAAAGCCCAAATCCAAACCCCAAACACAATTCAACAAATCCAAGATTCAAGCCCAAATTCTATTTCGGATACGGGCTCCACCACCCTTCCTCAAATAACACCAACCAATAAGCCCAAATCTAATTCAAAGCCATCTACCTCAAAAAACCCAACGGCCCAAAATTGGCTTAAAAATGCCTTCTCTTTCCCTCCACAACCTTGTACTCTAAATAAATCTTCGTCAGATATACCTTCCAATAACCCTACCATTTCCAAAACTTATGATACTGATAGTGTAAGGAGGAAGTGGTGTGATACGGAAGGAGAAGAGTCTAATAATGATTATGAGCACAAGTGGTCAGAATCAGACATAGCATTACTTCGGGAGGCCTTTGATAAGGAAATGGAATTGGAAGGTGACTTCTGTCGTATGACAAAGTTTGAGGATGTTTTAAAGGACACCCTAAGCAGTAGAAATGCACACATGGTATGCAGAATATTTGGAGATGTTTGTCCCCTCGTAAGAAGATAAGCGAGAATGGGCCATGGAAATGTTTGAACCAGAACCAAGCCCACTAGCTGTTGATGGAGATTCAGAGGACGACATTCTAGATGATGAAGAGCTTCAGATAGCACTTGGACACATGTTTCATGGAGTCCCTGACCCTGAAAACATGTTTGAAGAGATGAAGAGATTAGAGGCAGCAATACCCAGTCCACCTAAGAAAGGAGCAGGGACTTCATCAACTCATAATTTACGCCAACGGAAGGAAGCTAGTAAACCAACAATCCCATTGTCTGTTACAACTAGATCAAAGAAGAAATGATTCTATATCACGGATTACTAGAAGACAAGCAGGAAAAGGTACATAGGCTAGAAGATTTTATAAGTTCAGAGTTTAGATTTCCTAGCTTTGTTCTTATATTACTACTCTACCTTAGTATCATCATTTGTAATATCATCATAGAGTGCATTATAAACTCTATGATGATCATAGCTTATCTTATCTTAGCATCTTCTTTCTTTTTACACTCGGGATAGACATTAGCCTCGCCTAGATAGGACTAGCAGGTGAAGTGAAGGTCTATTCCTTTATTTGTTTGTATCTCCCTTCTGGGCCCCATTTCCTTTTGTTATTAATAAAAACCTGGGCCAACGTGCCTGGATGATTACTCAAAAAAAAAAAAAAAAAAAACCCTAAACCCTAAACCCCAAAACCCCAAACCCCCAAACCCCAAAACCCCAAAACCCCAAAACCCCAAAACCCCAAAACCCAAAACCCCAAAACCCCAAAACCCCAAAACCCCAAAACCCCAAAACCCCAAACCCCAAAACCCCAAACCCCAAAACCCCAAAACCCCAAAACCCAAAACCCCAAAACCCCTAACCCCTAAACCCTAAACCCTAAACCCTAAACCCTAAACCCTAAACCCTAAGAATACAAGGCCAAGTTGTGCTAGGGTTAAGGTTGAAGTGGATTTATTGAAAATTCATCCTCAAAATATTCATATTTCTTTCAAAAGGAATGGTTTAGTTCATACTAAATTGCAAAAAATTAGGTTTGACTTCATTCCAAAATTTTGTACTACTTGCAAACTACAAGGTCATGATGTTGATGGATGTTGGATATTAAATCCGGATTTGAAGCCAAAAAAGGATGACAATGGTGATAGATCGATGGAAAAGGAGGTGGATTCAACAAAAGGTAATCTTCCAAACCCTACCCCCCCTTCTACTTCCGCCCAAAACCACCGTCCAGATCCGAAACCCAAAAATACTCACGGTTGGCAGGTGGTTACGGGAAAAAAGACGAAAAAAACCACTAATCAAAACCCCAAAACCACTGTTCCGGCGACCTTGGAGGTTGGAACCACCACCAAGACGTCAAATCCGACCACCCAGGGGAAAAATCCAAAAAACACGACCCAAAAAATAATTTCCGACGCCGGAAAATATGACGGCGCCGGAAAAACCATTCGGAACCCTACCGGCGGCCACCCCGCGGAACCTGCTGAGACCACGAACCACCCCACCCCAGCGCTACTCGGCCAGCGCCATTCTTCTTTGGGCCAAACTCTAACCAATACTACCGCCAACAAACCCTAAACCACCTTCCCAAACCCTAGCCGCCAACCCACATTTGCAAACCCGACCCGTGACCCGACCCTACCCCCAGATTGTACCCCCATCACCCTCCAGACCCACCCCCTACTACAGATCCACCTAACCCCCTCGTCCAACCACCCATAACCGAAACCCTCACAAAAAACCCTAAAATGCCCCTTGAAACCCTACCCGCCCCGTTGACCCGACCCGACCCGAAAGCCCAACCCGTGACCCAGAACCCTACCCCACCGCCTTCCAGATCCACCCCCCCACCACATACCCCCCCACCCCCCTCGTCCAACCCTCCAGATCCGAAAACACCCATCCACAACACGTGAAACCACGACATGTTGACGACCCGACCACCTGTTCAAACTCGGCCCCGACCCAACCGCGTGGCCCACCTACCCTACCCCCTCTCGGCCATGGTCGGACACGATCCCCACCCTGCGTGAAACTACCCACTAAACCCTAAAACCTCGGAAACTCTACCCAACCCAGGCCGACCACGACCCGCAGGCCGTTATCGACCCCAAAACCGTAACGGACTCCCAACCCCGACCCGGCCAAACCCCAACCTCAAACCATTACCCCCCTAAAACCTCCAAATAAAAAGGCCCAAACCCAAAGCCCAAATACACTCCAAAAAATCCAAGAAAACCCAAGTCCAAATTCTATTTCGGATATGGGCTCCACAACTCAACCCCTTATTAGTTCAAATACCAAAAACCTAAATAACTCAAAGCCTGACCTCAAAAACCCAAGTGCTCAAAATTGGCTTAAAAATGCCTTCTCATTCCTCCACAACCTTGTACCCTTAATAAATCTTCATCGACATTCCTTCAACAACACTACTTTCGCCAAAACTTTTGATCACGATAGTATAAGGAGGAAGTGGTGTGATACGGAAGGAGAAGATTCTAATAATGATTATGAGCACAAGTGGTCAGAATCAGACATAGCATTACTTCGGGAGGCCTTTGATAAGGAAATGGAATTGGAAGGTGACTTCTGTCGTATGACAAAGTTTGAGGATGTTTTAAAGGACACCCTAAGCAGTAGAAATGCACATATGACGGTACAGGAATACTTGGAGATGTTTGTCCCCTCAGAAGAAGATAGACAGGAATGGGCCTTGGAAATGTTTGAACCAGAACCAAGCCCACTAGCTGTTGATGGAGATTCAGAGGACGACATTCTAGATGATGAGGAGCTTCAGATAGCACTTGGACACATGTTTCATGGTGTCCCTGACCCTGAAAATATGTTCGAAGAGATGAAGAGATTAGAGGCAGCAATACCCAGTCCACCTAAGAAAGGAGTGGGGACTTCATCAACACATAATCTTCGCCAACGAAAGGAAGCTAGTAAGCCGACTATTCCATTGTCAGTTACCACTAGGTCAAAGAAGAAATGATTCTATACCATGGACTACAAGAAGACAAGGAGGAGAAGGTACTTGGGTTAGAAGATTTTATAAGTTCAGAGTTTAGATTTCCTAGCTTTGTTCTTATATTACTACTCTATCTTAGTATCATCATTTGTAACATCATCATAGAGTGCATTATAAACTCTATGATGATCATAGCTTATCTCATATTAGCTTCTTCCTTCTTTTTACATTCGGGATAGACTTATCAAGCGCTAGTCGGGACTAGCGGTAGTAAGGGCTATCCATTAGTTGTAACTCCATGCAGGCCCTTTTCATACATATTAATAAAAACCGGGGCCAAATTGCCTGTATGATTACTAAAAAAAAAAAAAAAAAAAAAAAAAAAACCTAAACCCTAAACCCTAAACCCTAAACCCCCAAACCCCAAACCCCCAAACCCCTAAACCCCCAAACCCCCAAACCCCACCCCCAACCCCTAACCCCTAACCCCCAACCCCAAACCCCAAACCCCAAACCCCAAACCCCAGCCCCAAACCCAACCCCAAAACCCAAAACCCCGACCCCAAAACCCCCAACCCCAGAAACCCGAACCGAACCCCAGACCCCAAACCCCGAACCGAACCCCGAACCCCGAACCCCGACCCCCCAACCCCGAACCCCCAACCCCGAACCCCGACCCCCGCACCCCGAACCCGAACCCCAAACCCCAAACCCCCGAGCCCTAAACCCCAAACCCCAAACCCCAAAAACCCCAAAACCCAAAAACCCAAAACCCCAAAACCCCTAAACCCCAAACCCCTAAACCCTAAACGCTAAACCCTAAACCCTAAACCCTAAACCCTAAACCCTAAACCCTAAACCCTAATGGTCAAATGTTGGCTTTATTTAGCCGTTGAGTGGTTAATTATTAGTCATTTTTAGCGCGTGGTCTCGGGTTCGAATCCTCCTTATCAACATACCCCCATAGGCTGGACCTACGGAATCGCCCTCCGCTTGTCCCTACACGTTTGGAGGATTTTTTATGAGTAATTCCATCCGTGTTAGAGACTTAGGGTTAGCTACTCCCTTTGACCCTGCAGAATGGCAATTAATCTCACCTCTGCTGATATGGGGAATCGAACCCTTGACCTCCCACACATGGTATCCTTAGCCTAACCTTTGACCATTGGGCCAAATGCTGTTGGATGGGTTTAGGGTTTAGGGTTTAGGGTTTAGGGTTTAGTTTTTTTTTTTTTTTTTTGTGAGTAATCATCTAGGCACGTTGGCCCAGGTTATTTATTAATAACAGAAATGAAAAGGTGCCCAGAAGGGAATTACAACCTAATAAAGGGATCATCCTTTACTTCGCCTGCTAATCCTGTCTAGGCGAAGCTTAGGTCTATCCCGAATGTAAAAAGAAAGAAGAAGCTAAAATAAGATAGGCTATGATCATCATAGAGTTTATAATGTACTCTATGATGATGTTACAAATGATGATACTAAGGTAGAGTAGCAATATAAGAACAAAGCTAGGGAAACTAAACTCTGTACTTATAAAATCTTCTAACCCAAGTACCTTCTCCTCCTTGTCCTCTAATAATCCCCTGTAAAGAATCATTTCTTCTTTGATCTTGTAGTTATGGATGACGGGACAGCCGGCTTTTTAGCTTGTTTTCTTTGATGAAGTATATGTGATGATGAAGTTTCAGCTTCTGTCCTCCTTCTGGATGTTGATTCCTCGATTCTCTTCATTTCATCAAACATATCTGCTGGATCAGGGACTCCATGAAACATGTGACCAAGTGCTATCTGAAGCTCTTCGTCATCTAGAATGTCGTCCTCTGAATCTCCATCAACAGCTAGCGGACTTGGTTCTGGTTCAAATAGTTCCATGGCCCATTCCTGTCTATCTTCTTCTGAGGGGACAAACATCTCCAAATATTCCTTTACAGTGAAGTGTGCATTTCGACTGCTTAGGGTATCCTTTAAAACATCCTCAAACTTTGTCATACCACAGAAGTCACCTTCTATTTCCATTTCCTTATCAAAGGCCTCCCGAAGTAATGATATATCTGATACTGACCACTTGTGCTCATAATCATTATAAGAGTCCTCTCCATCCGTCTCACACCACTTCCTCCTTACATTATCAGTCTCAAAAGATTTGGCAGTGGTAGGGTTATTGGAAGGTATATCTGATGAAGATTTATTTAGAGTACAAGGTTGTGGAGGGAAAGTGAAGGCATTTTTAAGCCAATTTTGGGCAGTTGGGTTTTTTGAGGTAGTGGGCTTTGAATTAGTTGTGGGCTTGGTATTTGATTTTGTTTGAGGTTGAGTAGAGGAGCCCGTATCCGAAATCGAATTTGGACTTGGGGTTTCTTGGTTATTTTGGATTGTGTTTTGGCTTTGGGTTTGGGCTTTTTTATTTATTTGTTTTGGTGGGAGGGTTAACGGGTTTGGGTTTTAACGGGGTTATGGTTTGAGGTTGGGGTATGTGGAGGTCTAGGGGGTGGGGATAGTTTCTGATCTTTGGGTGGTCGTGAAATGGGTTACTGGGTCGGGTTGGGTCAGTGGGTTGGGTATGGTTTTCGTGGGATTTTTAGGGTTTAAAGGGGTGGTTAGGACGAAGGGGGGTGGGGGTTGATGGCTGGACATGGGACGACAGGGGGGGAAGGGTAGGGGGATAGAGGTGACTAGGGTTGGGTCAGAGTTGGAGCGGGTTAGTGTGTCGGGTCGGGTCCATTTGATGGGTAGGGTTTCGAGGGGTTGTGGGTTTTGAGATCTGGGGGTTTGGATGAGGGGGGTAGGGGGGTATGTTGATGGGAGGGTGGTTCTGGAAGCAAGTGGGGTATCGGTCTGGGTCATGGGTCGGGTTGGTGGGTCGGGTCGGGTCAACGAATTGGGTAGGGTTTCAAGGGGTAGTTTAGGGTTTTTGGCGCTTTTGGCGAGGTTGGTCGAGGGTGGGAGTACGAGGGTTGGGTGGTGGATCTGGAAGGGGGCGGGGGTTGGGTGTGGTTCTCGGGTCGGGTCATGGGTAGGGTTTCCGCAAGTGGGTTGGCGGCTAGGGTTTTGGAAGGTGGATTAGGGTTAGGGCAAGGTGGTTTTGGGCTAGGGTTAGATTTAGGGTTTGGCCCAGCAGCAATGGCGGCTGCTGGGCTAGGGAAGAAGGGTGTGACGGTGGGTGGGGGTGGTTCTGGTGGGTCGGGGGTAGGGTTCCGGTCGGTGGCATGGTAGGGTTCCGTAGGGTTTCTTGTGTCAGATTTTCCGGCGGTGGGAATTATTTTTTGGCTAATATTTTTTGGGTTTTTTGACTGGGAAGTCTGTTTCGACGGTATGGAGGTGGTTCCGGCCTCCACAGTGGTCGGAATATCACCCCTAACCGCCGAAACAGTGTTTGATGGTAGTTTTTGAATTGGAATAGTGTTTTTTCGTTTATTTTTTCCGGTGACCACCTGCCAATCATCTGAATTTTTGGTTTTTGGATCTGGAAGAAGTGGTTTGACAGTAAAAGAAGAAGGGGGAGGGTTTTGAAGGTTACCTTTTTCCATAGCCGTCGAAATCTCGCCATTTTCATCCTTCTTTGGTCTCAAATCCGGATTTACTTTCCAACATCCTTCAATATCATGACCTTGAAGTTTGCAATTAGTACAATATTTAGGAATGAAATCAAACCTAATTTTTTGCATCTTTGTATGTACTAATCCATTCTTCTTAAAAGAGATTTGGATTTTTTGAGGATGAACTTTCAACAAATCCACTTCAACCTTAACCCTAGCACAACTTGGCCTTGTCTTCTTCAAGGTGGCCGAATCTAGGGTTAATGGTTTCCCCACCGCCGCCGCCAACGTGAACAAGGCCGAATGGCCAAAGAAATTCGGTGGAAGATTTGGAAATGAGATCCATCCCCAAGCAATATTGGACTCCTCCTCAGGATTAAAATCAACATTCCAAATGAATGTTCTCATCAACAACATTTTATTCTTTTCTTTAATCCAAAAACTAGGGCTTGACATTAAGATGTCATAATCTTCTTCAATTGAACATCGAATAAGAATATGACGATTATACAACAAACCTATTGTAACCTCAGATTTAAGGCCACATTGTTTAGGAATCTCCTTACTTAAAAAATCAAAGTCCGTCCAACCATTTGAAAACTTACCAATAACCGCAAGTTTCAAATCTTGTTCTTGAATCATAGTTTCAATTTCTTCCTCCTCAAACATCACCATAGGTTCACCATGAAGATAGGTGATAGGCTTAATAGGCACAGAAATCGAGGAAGGAAGAGGGGGGGCGACGGCGGTGATAGGGTTACCTACCGCCGCCGCCACTGTTTCGGTAAAGTGGGGGGTGGTGGGGGTGGTTTTGACAATTTCAGAAAAGGTGGGGTGGTGCGCAGTGGTGGGGGGGTGGTGGCCGACCACAGGAGGTAGCCGGCCGGTGGCCATGACGGCCATGGTGGCCGGAAAATGTGACGGGTAGGCTAGGGTTTCGGTCGAAATGGAGGAGAGAGGTTAGAGCATTTAAAATGTTTAAATGTTGTGAAATAAAATGTTGGGTTTAGGGTTTCGGGTTTAGGGTTTAGGGTTTAGGGTTTAGTTTTTTTTTTTTTTTTTTTTTGTGAGTAATCATCTAGGCTCGTTGGCCCAGGTTATTTATTAATAACAGAAATGAAAAGGTGCCCAGAAGGGAATTACAACCTAATAAAGGGATCATCCTTTACTTCGCCTGCTAATCCTGTCTAGGCGAAGCTTAGGTCTATCCCGAATGTAAAAAGAAAGAAGAAGCTAAAATAAGATAGGCTATGATCATCATAGAGTTTATAATGTACTCTATGATGATGTTACAAATGATGATACTAAGGTAGAGTAGCAATATAAGAACAAAGCTAGGGAAACTAAACTCTGTACTTATAAAATCTTCTAACCCAAGTACCTTCTCCTCCTTGTCCTCTAATAATCCCCTGTAAAGAATCACTTCTTCTTTGATCTTGTAGTTATGGATGACGGGACAGCCGGCTTTTTAGCTTGTTTTCTTTGATGAAGTATATGTGATGATGAAGTTTCAGCTTCTGTCCTCCTTCTGGATGTTGATTCCTCGATTCTCTTCATTTCATCAAACATATCTGCTGGATCAGGGACTCCATGAAACATGTGACCAAGTGCTATCTGAAGCTCTTCGTCATCTAGAATGTCGTCCTCTGAATCTCCATCAACAGCTAGCGGACTTGGTTCTGGTTCAAATAGTTCCATGGCCCATTCCTGTCTATCTTCTTCTGAGGGGACAAACATCTCCAAATATTCCTTTACAGTGAAGTGTGCATTTCGACTGCTTAGGGTATCCTTTAAAACATCCTCAAACTTTGTCATACCACAGAAGTCACCTTCTATTTCCATTTCCTTATCAAAGGCCTCCCGAAGTAATGCTATATCTGATACTGACCACTTGTGCTCATAATCATTATAAGAGTCCTCTCCATCCGTCTCACACCACTTCCTCCTTACACTATCAGTCTCAAAAGATTTGGCAGTGGTAGGGTTATTGGAAGGTATATCTGATGAAGATTTATTTAGAGTACAAGGTTGTGGAGGGAAAGAGAAGGCATTTTTAAGCCAATTTTGGGCAGTTGGGTTTTTTGAGGTAGTGGGCTTTGAATTAGTTGTGGGCTTGGTATTTGATTTTGTTTGAGGTTGAGTAGAGGAGCCCGTATCCGAAATCGAATTTGGACTTGGGGTTTCTTGGTTATTTTGGATTGTGTTTTGGCTTTGGGTTTGGGCTTTTTTATTTATTTGTTTTCGGATTTCCGGGGGGGGAGGGTTAACGGGTTTAGGTTTTAACGGGGTTATGGTTTGAGGTTGGGGGGTATGTGGAGGAGTGCAGGGTGGGGATAGTTTACAGTCTTTGGGTCGGGTCAGGGAAATGGGTTACTGGGTCGGGTCGGGTCTGTGGGTTGGGTATGGTTTCCGTGGGATTTTTAGGGTTTAAAGGGGTGGTTAGGACGAAGAGGGGTGGGGGTTGATGGCTGGACATGGGACGACAGGGGGGGAAGGGTAGGGGGATAGAGGTGACTAGGGTTGGGTCAGAGTTGGAGCGGGTTAGTGTGTCGGGTCGGGTCAATTTGATGGGTAGGGTTTCGACGGGTTTTGGGTTTTCAGATCTGGGGGTTTGGATGAGGGGGGTAGGGGGGTATGTTGATGGGGTGGTGGTTCTGGAAGCAAGTGGGGTATCGGTCTGGGTCATGGGTCGGGTTGGTGGGTCGGGTCGGGTCAACGAATCGGGTAGGGTTTCAAGGGGTAGTTTAGGGTTTTTGGCGCTTTTGGCGAGGGTTGGTCGAGGTGGGTGCGAGGTTGGGTGGGGGATCGGGAGGGGGGCGGGGGTTGGGTGTGGTTCTCGGGTCGGGTCATGGGTAGGGTTTCCGCAAGTGGGTTGGCGGCTAGGGTTTTGGAAGGTGGATTAGGGTTAGGGCAAGGTGGTTTTGGGCTAGGGTTAGATTTAGGGTTTGGCCCAGCAATGGCGGCTGCTGGGCTAGGGCAGAAGGGTGTGACGGTGGGTGGGGGTGGTTCTGGTGGGTCGGGGTAGGGTTCGTGGTCGAGGGTGGCCAGTGGGTTCAAATGAGGTTTCTTGTGCCGTCAGATTTTCCGGCGGTGGGAATTATTTTTTGGCTAATATTTTTTGGGTTTTTGTCTGGGAAGTCTGTTTACCAGTATGGAGGTGGTTCCGCCTCCGGTGGTGAATATCACCCCTAACCAAAAAAGATGTTTGATGGTAGTTTTTGAATTGGAATAGTGTTTTTTCGTTTATTTTTCCGGTGACCACCGCCAATCATCCGAATTTTTGGTTTTGGATGCGGAAGAAGTGGTTTGTGATAAAGAAGAAGGGGAGGTTTTGAAGGTTACCTTTTTCCATAGCGTCGAAATCTCGCCATTTTCATCCTTCTGGTCTCAATTCCGGATTTACTTTCCAACATCCTTCAATATCATGACCTTGAAGTTTGCAATTAGTACAATATTTAGGAATGAAATCAAACCTAATTTTTTGCATCTTTGTATGTACTAATCCATTCTTCTTAAAAGAGATTTGGATTTTTTGAGGATGAACTTTCAACAAATCCACTTCAACCTTAACCCTAGCACAACTTGGCCTTGTCTTCTTCAAGGTGGCCGAATCTAGGGTTAATGGTTTCCCCACCGCCGCCGCCAACGTGAACAAGGCCGAATGGCCAAAGAAATTCGGTGGAAGATTTGGAAATGAGATCCATCCCCAAGCAATATTGGACTCCTCCTCAGGATTAAAATCAACATTCCAAATGAATGTTCTCATCAACAACATTTTATTCTTTTCTTTAATCCAAAAACTAGGGCTTGACATTAAGATGTCATAATCTTCTTCAATTGAACATCGAATAAGAATATGGCGATTATACAACAAACCTATTGTAACCTCAGTTTAAGGCCACATTGTTTAGGAATCTCCTTACTTAAAAATCAAAGTCCGTCGACCATTTGAAAACTTACCAATAACCGCAAGTTTCAAATCTTGTTCTTGAATCATAGTTTCAATTTCTTCCTCCTCAAACATCACCATAGGTTCACCGTGAAGATAGGTGATAGGCTTAATAAAGGCACAAATCGAGGAAGGAAGAGGGGGGCGACGGCGGTGATAGGGTTACCTACCACCGCCGCCACTGTTTCGGTAAAGTGGGGGGTGGTGGGGGTGGTTTTGACAATTTCAGAAAAGGTGGGGTGGTTCGCAGTGGTGAGGGGGTGGTGGCCGACCACGGGAGGTGGCCGGCCGGTGGCCCACGTGGTGGCGGAAAATGTGTGAGTAGGCTAGGGTTTCGGTCGAAATGGAGGAGAGAGGTTAGAGCATTTAAAATGTTTAAATGTTGTGAAATAAAATGTTGGGTTTAGGGTTTCGGGTTTAGGGTTTAGGGTTTAGGGTTTAGTTTTTTTTTTTTTTTTTTTTTTGTGTGTTCTAATCTAGGCTCGTTGGCCCAGGTTATTTATTAATAACACAAATGAAAAGGTGCCCATAAGGGAATTACAACCAAATAAAGGGATCATCCTTTACTTACCGCTAATCTGTCTAAGCTTAGGTCTATCGAATGTAAAAAGAAAGAAGAAGCTAAAATAAGATAGGCTATGATCATCATAGAGTTTATAATGTACTCTATGATGATGTTACAAATGATGATACTAAGGTAGAGTAGCAATATAAGAACAAAGCTAGGGAAACTAAACTCTGTACTTATAAAATCTTCTAACCCAAGTACCTTCTCCTCCTTGTCCTCTAATAATCCCCTGTAAAGAATCATTTCTTCTTTGATCTTGTAGTTATGGATGACGGGACAGCCGACTTTTTAGCTTGTTTTCTTTGATGTAGTATATGTGATGATGAAGTTTAACACATCCTCATACGGATGTTGATTCCTCGATTCTCTTCATTTCATCAAACATATCTGCTGGATCAGGGACTCCATGAAACATGTGACCAAGTGCTATCTGAAGCTCTTCGTCATCTAGAATGTCGTCCTCTGAATCTCCATCAACAGCTAGCGGACTTGGTTCTGGTTCAAATAGTTCCATGGCCCATTCCTGTCTATCTTACGAGGACAAACATCTCCAAATATTCCTTTCTGATGAAGTGTGCATTTATTGCTAGGGTATCCTTTAAAACATCCTCAAACTTTGTCATACCACAGAAGTCACCTTCTATTTCCATTTCCTTATCAAAGGCCTCCCGAAGTAATGCTATATCTGATACTGACCACTTGTGCTCATAATCATTATAAGAGTCCTCTCCATCCGTCTCACACCACTTCCTCCTTACACTATCAGTCTCAAAAGATTTGGCAGTGGTAGGGTTATTGGAAGGTATATCTGATGAAGATTTATTTAGAGTACAAGGTTGTGGAGGGAAAGAGAAGGCATTTTTAAGCCAATTTTGGGCAGTTGGGTTTTTTGAGGTAGTGGGCTTTGAATTAGTTGTGGGCTTGGTATTTGATTTTGTTTGAGGTTGAGTAGAGGAGCCCGTATCCGAAATCGAATTTGGACTTGGGGTTTCTTGGTTATTTTGGATTGTGTTTTGGCTTTGGGTTTGGGCTTTTTTATTTATTTGTTTTCGGATTTCCGGGGTGGGAGGGTTAACGGGTTTGGGTTTTAACGGGGTTATGGTTTGAGGTTGGGGGGTATGTGGAGGGTCTGGGGGTGGGGGGATAGTTTACGGTGCTGGGTCGGGTCAGGGAAATGGGTTACTGGGTCGGGTCGGGTCAGTGGGTTGGGTATGGTTTCCGTGGGATTTTTAGGGTTTAAAGGGGTGGTTAGGACGAAGGGGGGGGGGGGTTGATGGCTGGACATGGGGCGACGGGGAAGGGTAGGGGATAGAGGTGACTCGGGTTGGGTCAGAGTTGGAGCGGGTTAGTGTGTCGGGTCGGGTCAATTTGATGGGTAGGGTTTCGACGGGTTTTGGGTTTTCAGATCTGGGGGTTTGGATGAGGGGGTAGGGGGGTATGTTGATGGGAGGATGGTTCTGGAAGCAAGTGGGGTATCGGTCTGGGTCATGGGTCGGGTTGGTGGGTCGGGTAGGGTTTGAGGGTTTAGGTAGGGTTTTTGGCGGTTTTGGTGAGGTTGGTCGAGGGTGGGAGTGCGAGGTTGGGTGGTGGATCTGGAAGGGGCGGGGTTGGGTGTGGTTCTCGGGTGGTCATGGGTAGGGTTTCCAAGTGGGTTGTGGCTAGGGTTTTGGAAGGTAGATTAGGGTTAGGGCAAGGTGGTTTTGGGCTAGGGTTAGATTTAGGGTTTGGCCCAGCAGCAATGGCGGCTGCTGGGCTATGGCAGAAGGGTGTGACGGTGGGTGGGGGTGGTTCTAGTGGGTCGGGGGTAGGGTTCGTGGTCGGGGTGGCCGGTGAGGTCCGTAGGGTTTCTTGTGCCGTCAGTTTTCGTGGTGGGAATTATTTTTTGGCTAATATTTTTTGGGTTTTTTGACTGGGAAGTCTGTTTCGACGGTATGGAGGTGGTTCCGGCCTCCACAGTGGTCGGAATATCACCTAACATGAAAGCAGTGTTTGATGGTAGTTTTGAATTGGAATAGTGTTTTTCGTTTATTTTTAGGTGACCACACGCGATCATCGAATTTTTGGTTTTTGGATCTGGAAGAAGTGGTTTGACAGTAAAAGAAGAAGGGGGAGGGTTTTGAAGGTTACCTTTTTCCATAGCCGTCGAAATCTCGCCATTTTCATCCTTCTTTGGTCTCAAATCCGGATTTACTTTCCAACATCCTTCAATATCATGACCTTGAAGTTTGCAATTAGTACAATATTTAGGAATGAAATCAAACCTAATTTTTTGCATCTTTGTATGTACTAATCCATTCTTCTTAAAAGAGATTTGGATTTTTTGAGGATGAACTTTCAACAAATCCACTTCAACCTTAACCCTAGCACAACTTGGCCTTGTCTTCTTCAAGGTGGCCGAATCTAGGGTTAATGGTTTCCCCACCGCCGCCGCCAACGTGAACAAGGCCGAATGGCCAAAGAAATTCGGTGGAAGATTTGGAAATGAGATCCATCCCCAAGCAATATTGGACTCCTCCTCAGGATTAAAATCAACATTCCAAATGAATGTTCTCATCAACAACATTTTATTCTTTTCTTTAATCCAAAAACTAGGGCTTGACATTAAGATGTCATAATCTTCTTCAATTGAACATCGAATAAGAATATGACGATTATACAACAAACCTATTGTAACCTCAGATTTAAGGCCACATTATTTAGGAATCTCCTTAAAAATCAAAGTCCGTCCAACCATTTGAAAACTTACCAATAACCGCAAGTTTCAAATCTTGTTCTTGAATCATAGTT
The DNA here is from genome assembly GCA_029844215.1 of Przewalskia tangutica. Taxonomy (NCBI): domain Eukaryota; kingdom Viridiplantae; phylum Streptophyta; class Magnoliopsida; order Solanales; family Solanaceae; genus Przewalskia; species Przewalskia tangutica. Next base: position 136,980,841 of record CM056722.1, on the reverse strand, counting down.
TCAATTTCTTCCTCCTCAAACATCACCATAGGTTCACCATGAAGATAGGTGATAGGCTTAATAGGCACAGAAATCGAGGAAGGAAGAGAGCGGCAGCGGTGATCGGGTTACCTACCGCCGCCGCCACTGTTTCGGTAAAGTGGGGGGTGGTGGGGGTGGTTTTGACAATTTCAGAAAAGGTGGGGTGGTGCGCAGTGGTGGGGGGGTGGTGGCCGACCACAGGAGGTGGCCGGCCGGTGGCCATGACGGCCATGGTGGCCGGAAAATGTGACGGGTAGGCTAGGGTTTCGGTCGAAATGGAGGAGAGAGGTTAGAGCATTTAAAATGTTTAAATGTTGTGAAATAAAATGTTGGGTTTAGGGTTTAGGGTTTAGGGTTTAGGGTTTAGGGTTTAGTTTTTTTTTTTTTTTGTGTGAGTAATCATCTAGGCACGTTGGCCCAGGTTATTTATTAATAACAGAAATGAAAAGGTGCCCAGAAGGGAATTACAACCTAATAAAGGGATCATCCTTTACTTCGCCTGCTAATCCTGTCTATGCAAAGCTTAGGTCTATCCCGAATGTAAAAAGAAAGAAGAAGCTAAAATAAGATAGGCTATGATCATCATAGAGTTTATAATGTACTCTATGATGATGTTACAAATGATGATACTAAGGTAGAGTAGCAATATAAGAACAAAGCTAGGGAAACTAAACTCTGTACTTATAAAATCTTCTAACCCAAGTACCTTCTCCTCCTTGTCATCTAATAATCCCCTGTAAAGAATCATTTATTCTTTGATCTTGTAGTTATGGATGACGGGACAGCCGGCTTTTTAGCTTGTTTTCTTTGATGAAGTATTTTTGATGATGAAGTTTCAGCTTCTGTCCTCCTTCTGGATGTTGATTCCTCGATTCTCTTCATTTCATCAAACATATCTGCTGGATCAGGGACTCCATGAAACATGTGACCAAGTCTTTATCTGAAGCTCTTCGTCATCTAGAATGTCGTCCTCTGAATCTCCATCAACAGCTAGCGGACTTGGTTCTGGTTCAAATAGTTCCATGGCCCATTCCTGTCTATCTTCTTCTGAGGGGACAAACATCTCCAAATATTCCTTTACAGTGAAGTGTGCATTTCGACTGCTTAGGGTATCCTTTAAAACATCCTCAAACTTTGTCATAACACAGAAGTCACCTTCGATTTCCATTTCCTTATCAAAGGCCTCCCGAAGTAATGCTATATCTGATACTGACCACTTGTGCTCATAATCATTATAAGAGTCCTCTCCATCCGTCTCACACCACTTCCTCCTTACACTATCAGTCTCAAAAGATTTGGCAGTGGTATGGTTATTGGAAGGTATATCTGATGAAGATTTATTTAGAGTACAAGGTTGTGGAGGGAAAGAGAAGGCATTTTTAAGCCAATTTTGGGCAGTTGGGTTTTTTGAGGTAGTGGGCTTTGAATTAGTTGTGGGCTTGGTATTTGATTTTGTTTGAGGTTGAGTAGAGGAGCCCGTATCCGAAATCGAATTTGGACTTGGGGTTTCTTGGTTATTTTGGATTGTGTTTTGGTTTTGGGTTTGGGCTTTTTTATTTATTTGTTTTCGGATTTCCGGGGGGGGAGGGTTAACGGGTTTGGGTTTTAACGGGGTTATGGTTTGAGGTTGGGGGGTATGTGGAGGGTCGGGGGGTGGGGGGATAGTTTACGGTCTTTGGGTCGGTCGGGAAATGGGTTCTTGGGTCGTCGGTGCGTGGGTTGGGTATGGTTTCCGTGGGATTTTTAGGGTTTAAAGGGGTGGTTAGGACGAAGGGGGGTGGGGGTTGATGGCTGGACATGGGACGACAGGGGGGGAAGGGTAGGGGGATAGAGGTGACTAGGGTTGGGTCAGAGTTGGAGCGGGTTAGTGTGTCGGGTCGGGTCAATTTGATGGGTAGGGTTTCGACGGGTTTTGGGTTTTGGATCGAGGTTTGGATGAGGGTAGGGGTATGTTGATGGGGTGGTTTAGAAGCAAGTGGGAGTATCGATGCAGGTCATGGGTCGGGTTGGTGGGTCGGGTCGGGTCAACGAATCGGGTAGGGTTTCAAGGGGTAGTTTAGGGTTTTTTTTTGGCAGTTTTGACTGAGGGGGGTTGGTCGAGGGGGGTGGGGGGTACGAGGGTTGGGTGGTGGATCTGGAAGGGGGCGGGGGTTGGGTGTGGTTCTCGGGTCGGGTCATGGGTAGGGTTTCCGCAAGTGGGTTGGCGGCTAGGGTTTTGGAAGGTGGATTAGGGTTAGGGCAAGGTGGTTTTGGGCTAGGGTTAGATTTAGGGTTTGGCCCAGCAGCAATGGCGGCTGCTGGGCTAGGGAAGAAGGGTGTGACGGTGGGTGGGGGTGGTTCTGGTGGGTCGGGGTAGGGTTCCGGCGGTCAGGGTGGCCGCGGTGAGGTTCAAATGAGGTTTCTTGTGTGTCAGATTTTCCGGCGGTGGGAATTATTTTTTGGCTAATATTTTTTGGGTTTTTTGACTGGGAAGTCTGTTTCGACGGTATGGAGGTGGTTCCGCCTCCAGTGGTCGAATATCACCTAACCCAAAGCTTGATGTTTGATGGTAGTTTTTGAATTGGAATAGTGTTTTTCGTTTATTTTTTCGGTGACCACACGCGATCATCTGAATTTTTGGTTTTTGGATCTGGAAGAATTGGTTTGACAGTAAAAGAAGAAGGGGGAGGGTTTTGAAGGTTACCTTTTTCCATAGCCGTCGAAATCTCGCCATTTTCATCCTTCTTTGGTCTCAAATCCGGATTTACTTTCCAACATCCTTCAATATCATGACCTTGAAGTTTGCAATTAGTACAATATTTAGGAATGAAATCAAACCTAATTTTTTGCATCTTTGTATGTACTAATCCATTCTTAAAATAGATTTGGATTTTTTGAGGATGAACTTTCAACAAATCACTTCAACCTTAACCCTAGCACAACTTGGCCTTGTCTTCTTCAAGGTGGCCGAATCTAGGGTTAATGGTTTCCCCACCGCCGCCGCCAACGTGAACAAGGCCGAATGGCCAAAGAAATTCGGTGGAAGATTTGGAAATGAGATCCATCCCCAAGCAATATTGGACTCCTCCTCAGGATTAAAATCAACATTCCAAATGAATGTTCTCATCAACAACATTTTATTCTTTTCTTTAATCCAAAAACTAGGGCTTGACATTAAGATGTCATAATCTTCTTCAATTGAACATCGAATAAGAATATGACGATTATACAACAAACCTATTGTAACCTCAGATTTAAGGCCACATTGTTTAGGAATCTCCTTCCTTAAAAAATCAAAGTCCGTCCAACCATTTGAAAACTTACCAATAACCGCAAGTTTCAAATCTTGTTCTTGAATCATAGTTTCAATTTCTTCCTCCTCAAAAATCACCATAGGTTCACCATGAAGATAGGTGATAGGCTTAATAGGCACAGAAATAGAGGAAGGAAGAGGGGGGGCGACGGCGGTGATAGGGTTACCTACCGCCGCCGCCACTGTTTCGGTAAAGTGGGGGGTGGTGGGGGTGGTTTTGACAATTTCAGAAAAGGTGGGGTGGTGCGCAGTGGTGGGGGGGTGGTGGCCGACCACAGGAGGTGGCCGGCCGGTGGCCATGACGGCCATGGTGGCCGGAAAATGTGACGGGTAGGCTAGGGTTTCGGTCGAAATGGAGGAGAGAGGTTAGAGCATTTAAAATGTTTAAATGTTGTGAAATAAAATGTTGGGTTTAGGGTTTAGGGTTTTTTTTTTTTTTTTTTTTCTTGTGTGAGTAATCATCTAGGCACGTTGGCCCAGGTTATTTATTAATAACAGAAATGAAAAGGTGCCCAGAAGGGAATTACAACCTAATAAAGGGATCATCCTTTACTTCGCCTGCTAATCACTGTGCAAGCGAAGCTTAGGTCTATCCCGAATGTAAAAAGAAAGAAGAAGCTAAAATAAGATAGGCTATGATCATCATAGAGTTTATAATGTACTCTATGATGATGTTACAAATGATGATACTAAGGTAGAGTAGCAATATAAGAACAAAGCTAGGGAAACTAAACTCTGTACTTATAAAATCTTCTAACCCAAGTACCTTCTCCTCCTTGTCCTCTAATAATCCCCTGTAAAGAATCACTTCTTCTTTGATCTTGTAGTTATGGATGACGGGACAGACGACTTTTTAGCTTGTTTTCTTTGATGAAGTATATGTGATGATGAAGTTTGACACGTCCTCATACGGATGTTGATTCCTCGAGTCTCTTCATTTCATCAAACATATCTGCTGGATCAGGGACTCCATGAAACATGTGACCAAGTGCTATCTGAAGCTCTTCGTCATCTAGAATGTCGTCCTCTGAATCTCCATCAACAGCTAGCGGACTTGGTTCTGGTTTAAATAGTTCCATGGCCCATTCCTGTCTATCTTCTTCTGAGGGGACAAACATCTCCAAATATTCCTTTACAGTGAAGTGTGCATTTCGACTGCTTAGGGTGTCCTTTAAAACATCCTCAAACTTTGTCATACCACAGAAGTCACCTTCTATTTCCATTTCCTTATCAAAGGCCTCCCGAAGTAATGTTATATCTGATACTGACCACTTGTGCTCATAATCATTATTAGAATCATCTCCATCCGTCTCACACCACTTACTCCTTACACTATCAGTATCAAAAGAATTGGCAGTGGTAGGGTTATTGGAAGGTATATCTGATGAAGATTTATTTAGAGTACAAGGTTGTGGAGGAAAGAAGGCATTTTAAGCCAATTTTGGGCAGTTGGGTTTTTTGAGGTAGTGGGCTTTGAATTATTTATGGGTTTGGTATTTGATTTTGTTTGGGGTTGAGTAGTGGAACCCGTATCCGAAATAGAATTTGGACTTGGGATTTCTTGGGTTTTTTGAATTTCGGTATGTGGTGGGGCCACGGTTTTGGATTTTAGAGGGGTAATGGTTTGAGGTTGGGGGGGTATGTCTTTGGAGTGCAGGGTGGGGGTGCATTTACGTTTAGGTCGGGTTATCGGGTCGGGTTGATGGTTCGGGTCGGGTCAGGGGGTGGGTAGGGTTTCCGACGATGATTTTGGGTTTAGGGGTGTGGTTTCGACGGCTATGGAAAAAGGTAACCTTCAAACCCCCTCCCCCCCTCCTTCTTCTTTTACTGTCAAACCACTTCTTCCAGATCCAAAAACCAAAAATTCAGATGATTGGCAGGTGGTCAGGAAAAATAAGCGAAAAACACTATTCCAATTCAAAAACTACCATCAAACACTGTTTCGGCGGTTAGGGTGATATTAGACCATTGTGGGCGGAACCACCTCCATCTGTCAAGCAGACTTCACAAAAAACCCAAAAAATATTAGCCAAAAAATAATTCCCACCGTAGGAAAATCTGGCGGCCGTAACCTCTACGGAACCTACCGGCACACGACGCGGAACCTACCAAACCACGAACCACCCCGTCGCCCACCCTTACTAGCCCGGCGCCATTCTTCTTTGGGCCAAACCTAAATCTAACCACAGCCCCAAACCGCGCCTAACCCTAATCCACCTTCCAAAACCTGGCACAGCTGACACTGCGGAAACCACCCATGACCCGCAGAACCACACTGACCCAGCCCTTCCGGATCCACCACCATTGCCCCCTCGACCCGACCCGCCGGTCAAAGCCAAAAACCTAAACTACCGCGAAACCCTACGATTCGTTGACCGACCCGCCCACCAACCCGACCCATGACGGCCGATACCGTGCACTTGCTTCGAGCACCCCCATCAACATACCCCTACCGCCGTCCAAACCTCCGGATCGAAAACCCAAACCGTGAAACCACCCGTCAAATTGACCAGGCGGGCACACTAACGCTCGACTCCAACCCTAGTCACCTATCCCCTACCCTTCCCCACGTCCCATGTCCACCATCAACCCCGCGCCTCGTCCTAACCACCCTAAACCTAAAAATCCCACGGAAACCATACCCAACCTCACGGCCGACCCGGTAACCCGTTCACCCGACCCGGCCAGTAACTATCCCCACTATCCCGCACTCTCCACATACCCCCAACCTCAAACCATAACCCGTTAAAACCCAGGCAGTTAACCTCCCGAATCAAAACAAATAAATAAAAAGCCCAAACCCAAAACCAAAACACAATCCAAAATAACAAGAAACCCCAAGTCAAATTCGATTTGGATACGGGCTCCTCTACTCAACCTCAAACAAAATCAAATACCAAGCCCAACTAATTCAAAGCCCACTACCTCAAAAACCCCTTGCCCAAAAATTTAAAATGCCTTCTCTTTCCCTCATGACCTTGTACTCTAAATAAATCTTCATCGATATACCTTCCAATAACCACCGCCAAATCTTTTTGAGGATAGTGTAAGGAGGAAGTGGTGTGACGGATGGAGAGGACTCTTATAATGATTATGAGCACAAGTGGTCGATGTCGAGATATTACTTCGGGAGGCCTTTGATAAGAAATGGAAATAAGGTGACTTCTGTGGTATGACAAAGTTTGAGGATGTTTTAAAGGATACCCTAGCGATCGAAATGCACACTTCATCAGTAAAGGAATATTTGGAGATGTTTGTCCTCGAGAAGAAGATAGCGAGAATGGGCCATGGAACTATTTGAACGAGAACCAAGTCCGCTAGGTTGATGGAGATTCGGAAGGGCGACATTCTAGATGACGAAGAGCTTGAATAGCACTTGGTCACATGTTTCATGGAGTCCACGATCCAGGATATGTTTGATGAAATGAAGAGAATCGAGGAATCAACATCCAGAAGGAGGACAGAAGCTGAAACTTCATCATCAAAAATACTTCATCAAAGAAAACAAGCTAAAAAGCCGGCTGTCCCGTCATCCATAACTACAAGATCAAAGAAGAAATGATTCTTTCTGAGGGATTATTAGAGGACAAGGAGGAGAAGGTACTTGGGTTAGAAGATTTTATAAGTACAGAGTTTAGTTTCCCTAGCTTTGTTCTTATATTGCTACTCTACCTTAGTATCATCATTTGTAACATCATTATAGAGTACATTATAAACTCTATGATGATCATAGCCTATCTTATTTTAGCATCTTCTTTCTTTTTACATTCGGGATAGACCTAAGCCTTTGAAGCGAGATTAGCGGTAGTAAAGGATGATCCCTTTATTAGGTTGTAATTCCCTTCTGGGCACCTTTTCATTTCTGTTATTAATAAATAACCTGGGCCAACGTGCCTAGATGATTACTCACACAAGAAAAAAAAAAAAACCTAAACCCTAAACCCAACATTTTATTTCACAACATTTAAACATTTTAAATGCTCTAACCTCTCTCCTCCATTTCGACCGAAACCCTAGCCTACCCGTCACATTTTCCGGCCACCATGGCCGTCATGGCCACCGGCCGGCCACCTCCTGTGGTCGGCCACCACCCCCCCACCACTGCGCACCACCCCACCGTTTCTGAAATTGGCAAAACCACCCCGCACCACTTTCAGAAAGCGGTGGCGGCGGTAGGTAACCCTATCACCGTCGTCGCCCCCCCTCTTCCTTCCTCGATTTCTGTGCCTATTAAGCCTATCACCTATCTTCATGGTGAACCTATGGTGATGTTTGAGGAGGAAGAAATTGAAACTATGATTCAAGAACAAGATTTGAAACTTGCGGTTATTGGTAAGTTTTCAAATGGTTGGACGGACTTTGATTTTTTAAGGAAGGAGATTCCTAAATAATGTGGCCTTAAATCTGAGGTTACAATAGGTTTGTTGTATAATCGTCATATTCTTATTCGATGTTCAATTGAAGAAGATTATGACATCTTAATGTCAAGCCCTAGTTTTTGGATTAAAGAAAAGAATAAAATGTTGTTGAGGAGAACATTCATTTGGAATGTTGATTTTAATCCTGAGGAGGAGTCCAATATTGCTTGGGGATGGATCTCATTTCCAAATCTTCCACCGAATTTCTTTGGCCATTCGGCCTTGTTCACGTTGGCGGCGGCGGTGGGGAAACCATTAACCCTAGATTCGGCCACCTTGAAGAAGACAAGGCCAAGTTGTGCTAGGGTTAAGGTTGAAGTGGATTTGTTGAAAGTTCATCCTCAAAAAATCCAAATCTCTTTTAAGAAGAATGGATTAGTACATACAAAGATGCAAAAAATTAGGTTTGATTTCATTCCTAAATATTGTACTAATTGCAAACTTCAAGGTCATGATATTGAAGGATGTTGGAAAGTAAATCCGGATTTGAAACCAAAGAAGGATGAAAATGGCGAGATTTCGACGGCTATGGAAAAAGGTAACCTTCAAAACCCTCCCCCTTCTTATTTTACTGTCAAACCACTTCTTCCAGATCCAAAAACCAAAAATTCAGATGATTGGCAGGTGGTCACCGGAAAAAATAAACGAAAAAACACTATTCCAATTCAAAAACTACCATCAAACACTGTTTCGGCGGTTAGGGGTGATATTCCGACCACTGTGGAGGCCGGAACCACCTCCATACCGTCGAAACAGACTTCCCAGTCAAAAAACCCAAAAAATATTAGCCAAAATATAATTCCCACATGGAAAATCGGCGGCAAGCCCGCTCTACGGAACCTACGGCCTGGACCACGGAACCTACCCAAACCACCAGAACCACCCACCGTCGCACCAGCCTTAGCCCAAGGCCGCCGTTCTTCTTTGGGCCAAACTCTAAATCTAACACAGCCCAAAACCACCTTGCCCTAACCTAATCCACCTTCCAAAACCTAGCCAACCCACTTGGAAACCTACCCATGACCACCCGAGAACCACGCTGACCCCGCCTTCCAGATCCACCACCCAACCTCGTACCACCCACCCGACCCGCCGGTCAAAGCGCGAAAAAACCCTAAACTACCGCGAAACCTACCGATTCGTTGGCAGGCGACCCACCAACCCGACCCATGACCGCACCGATACCCACTTGCTTCCAGAACCACCCCATCAACATACCCCCGCCATCCAAACCCCGGATCGAAAACCCAAACCGTCGAAACCGTACCCGTCAAATTGACGGGCGAACCGCACTAACCCGCTCGACTCGACCCAACCCTAGTCACCTCTATCCCCTACCGCCCCGCTGTCGTCCCATGTCCAGCCATAAACCCCACCCCCGTCCTAACCACCCCTTAAACCCTAAAATCCCACGGAAACCATACTGACCAACGGCGACCCGACCCGGTAACCCATTTCACGACCGACCCGGCCGTAAACTATCCCGCTTTGACCCTCCACATACCCCAACCTCAAACCATAACCGTTAAAACCTAAACCGTTAACCTCCGAAATCGAAAACAAATAAATAAAAAGCCCAAACCCAAGCCAAAACACAATCCAAAATAACCAAGAAACCCCAAGTCCAAGTCGATTTCGGATACGGGCTCCTACTCAACCTCAAACAAAATCAAATACCAAGCCAACTAATTCAAAGCCAGCTACCTCAAAAAACCAAGCCCAAAAATTGGCTTAAAATGCCTTCTCTTTCCTCACAACCTTGTACTCTAAATAAATCTTCATCGATATACCTTCCAATAACCTACCATGCCAAATCTTTTGAGACTGATAGTGTAAGGAGGAAGTGGTGTGAGACGGATGGAGAGGACTCTTATAATGATTATGAGCACAAGTGGTCAGTATCAGATATAGCATTACTTCGGGAGGCCTTTGATAAGGAAATGAAAATAGAAGGTGACTTCTGTGGTATGACAAAGTTTGAGGATGTTTTAAAGGATACCCTAAGCAGTCGAAATGCACACTTCACTGTAAAGGAATATTTGGAGATGTTTGTCCCCTCAGAAGAAGATAGACAGGAATGGGCCATGGAACTATTTGAACCAGAACCAAGTCCGCTAGCTGTTGATTTAGATTCAGAGGACGACATTCTAGATGACGAAGAGCTTCAGATAGCACTTGGTCACATGTTTCATGGAGTCCCTGATCCAGCAGATATGTTTGATGAAATGAAGAGAATCGAGGAATCAACATCCAGAAGGAGGACAGAAGCTGAAACTTCATCATCACATATACTTCATCAAAGAAAACAAGCTAAAAAGCCGGCTGTCCCGTCATCCATAACTACAAGATCAAAGAAGAAGTGATTCTTTACAGGGGATTATTAGAGGACAAGGAGGAGAAGGTACTTGGGTTAGAAGATTTTATAAGTACAGAGTTTAGTTTCCCTAGCTTTGTTCTTATATTGCTACTCTACCTTAGTATCATCATTTGTAACATCATCATAGAGTACATTATAAACTCTATGATGATCATAGCCTATCTTATTTTAGCTTCTTCTTTCTTTTTACATTCGGGATAGACCTAAGCTTCGCCTAGACAGGATTAGCAGGCGAAGTAAAGGATGATCCCTTTATTAGGTTGTAATTCCCTTCTGGGCACCTTTTCATTTCTGTTATTAATAAATAACCTGGGCCAACGTGCCTTGATGATTACTCACAAAAAAAAAAAAAAAAACCTAAACCCTAAACCCTAAACCCTAAACCCGAAACCCTAAACCCAACATTTTATTTCACAACATTTAAACATTTTAAATGCTCTAACCTCTCTACTCCATTTCGACCTAAACCCTAGCCTACCCGTCACATTTTCCGGCCACCATGGCCGTCATGGCCACCGGCCGGCCACCTCCTGTGGTCGGCCACCACCCCCCCACCACTGCGCACCACCCCACCTTTTCTGAAATTGTCAAAACCACCCACTTTGCCCACTTTGCAAAGCAGTGGCGGTAGGTAACCCTATCACCGCCGTCGCTCCCCCTCTTCTTTCCTCGATTTACGTACTATTAAGCCTATCACCTATCTTCATGGTGAACCTATGGTGATGTTTGAGGAGGAAGAAATTGAAACTATGATTCAAGAACAAGATTTGAAACTTGCGGTTATTGGTAAGTTTTCAAATGGTTGGACGGACTTTGATTTTTTAAGTAAGGAGATTCCTAAACAATGTGGCCTTAAATCTGAGGTTACAATAGGTTTGTTGTATAATCGTCATATTCTTATTCGATGTTCAATTGAAGAAGATTATGACATCTTAATGTCAAGCCCTAGTTTTTGGATTAAAGAAAAGAATAAAATGTTGTTGATGAGAACATTCATTTGGAATGTTGATTTTAATCCTGAGGAGGAGTCCAATATTGCTTGGGGATGGATCTCATTTCCAAATCTTCCACCGAATTTCTTTGGCCATTCGGCCTTGTTCACGTTGGCGGCGGCGGTGGGGAAACCATTAACCCTAGATTCGGCCACCTTGAAGAAGACAAGGCCAAGTTGTGCTAGGGTTAAGGTTGAAGTGGATTTGTTGAAAGTTCATCCTCAAAAAATCCAAATCTCTTTTAAGAAGAATGGATTAGTACATACAAAGATGCAAAAAATTAGGTTTGATTTCATTCCTAAATATTGTACTAATTGCAAACTTCAAGGTCATGATATTGAAGGATGTTGGAAAGTAAATCCGGATTTGAAACCAAAGAAGGATGAAAATGGCGAGATTTCGACGGCTATGGAAAAAGGTAACCTTCAAAACCCTCCCCCTTCTTCTTTTACTGTCAAACCACTTCTTCCAGATCCAAAAACCAAAAATTCAGATGATTGGCAGGTGGTCACCGGAAAAAATAAACGAAAAACACTATTCCAATTCAAAAACTACCATGAGCAACTGTTTGGCGGTTAGGGTGATATTCGAGCCCGTGGAGGCCGGAACCACCTCCATACCGTCGAAACAGACTTCCCAGTCAAAAAACCCAAAAAATATTAGCCAAAAAATAATTCCCACCGCCGGAAAATCTGACGGCGCCGGCAAAACCCTACGGAACCCTACCGGCGGCCACCCTGACCGCCGGAACCACCGACTCCACGTAACCACCCCACCCACCGTCACCTTACGCCTAGCCTTGGCCGCCATTCTTCTTGGGCCAAACCTAAATCTAACCACTAACCACGCGCCCTAACCCTAAGCCACCTTCCAAACCCCTAGCCAACCCACTGGCGGAAACCCTACCCAGGACCCGGGCGAGAACCACGCTGACCCCGCCTTCCGGATCCACCACCCACCCTCGTACTTCACCCCTGCACCAACCCGCCGGTCTAACCGCCAAAAAACCTAAACTACCGCGAAACCCTACCCATTCGTTGACCGACCCGACCAACCCGACCCATGACCTGCACCGATACCACTTGCTTCCGGAACCACCCTCATCAACATACCCCTACCGCCATCCAAACCCCCGGATCGAAAACCCGTGAAACCTACCCATCAAATTGACCAGGCGACACACTAACCCGCTCCAACTCGACTGACCCTAGTCACCTCTATCCCCTACCGCCCTCTGCCGTCCCATGCCATCAACCCCACCCCTTCGTCCTAACCACCCCTTTAAACCTAAAAATCCCACGGAAACCATACTAACCCACGGACAGGCCGACCCAAGAACCCATTTCACGACCCGACCCAGACCGCAGTAAACTATCCCCACCCCAGACCCTCCACATACCCCCAACCTCAAACCATAACCCGTTAAAACCCAAACGTTAACCTCCCACCCTGAATCAAAACAAATAAATAAAAAAGCCCAAACCCAAAACCAAAACACAATCCAAAATAACCAATAAACCCCCAGTCCAAATTCGATTTCGGATACGGGCTCCTCTACTCAACCTCAAACAAAATCAAATACCAAGCCCAACTAATTCAAAGCCCACTACCTCAAAAAACCAGCCAAAATTGGCTTAAAATGCCTTCTCTTTCCCTCACAACCTTGTACTCTAAATAAATCTTCATCGATATACCTTCCAATAACCTACCACCGCCAAATCTTTTGGGGCGATAGTGTAAGGAGGAAGTGGTGTGAGACGGATGGAGGACTCTTATAATGATTATGAGCACAAGTGGTGATGTCGAGATATATCATTACTTGGAGGCCTTTGATAAGGAAATGGAAATCGAAGGTGACTTCTGTGTTATGACAAAGTTTGAGGATGTTTTAAAGGATACCCTAAGCAGTCGAAATGCACACTTCACTGTAAAGGAATATTTGGAGATGTTTGTCCCCTCAGAAGAAGATAGACAGGAATGGGCCATGGAACTATTTGAACCAGAACCAAGTCCGCTAGCTGTTGATGGAGATTCAGAGGACGACATTCTAGATGACGAAGAGCTTCAGATAGCACTTGGTCACATGTTTCATGGAGTCCATGATCCAACAGATATGTTTGATGAAATGAAGAGAATCGAGGAATCAACATCCAGAAGGAGGACAGAAGCTGAAACTTCATCATCACATATACTTCATCAAAGAAAACAAGCTAAAAAGCCGGCTGTCCCGTCATCCATAACTACAAGATCAAAGAAGAAATGATTCTTTACAGGGGATTATTAGAGGACAAGGAGGAGAAGGTACTTGGGTTAGAAGATTTTATAAGTACAGAGTTTAGTTTCCCTAGCTTTGTTCTTATATTGCTACTCTACCTTAGTATCATCATTTGTAACATCATCATAGAGTACATTATAAACTCTATGATGATCATAGCCTATCTTATTTTAGCTTCTTCTTTCTTTTTACATTCGGGATAGACCTAAGCTTCGCCTAGACAGGATTAGCAGGCGAAGTAAAGGATGATCCCTTTATTAGGTTGTAATTCCCTTCTGGGCACCTTTTCATTTCTGTTATTAATAAATAACCTGGGCCAACGTGCCTAGATGATTACTCACAAAAAAAAACACTAAACCCTAAACCCTAAACCCTAAACCCTAAACCCTAAACCCATCCAACAGCATTTGGCCCAATGGTCAAAGGTTAGGCTAAGGATACCATGTGTGGGAGGTCAAGGGTTCGATTCCCATATCGGCCAGGTGAGATTAATTGCCATTCTGCGAGGGCAAAGGAGTAGCTAACCCTAAGTCTCTAACACGGATGGAATTACTCATAAAAATCCTCCAAACGTGTAGGACAAGCGGAGGCGATTAATAGGTCGGGCGGAGGGTGCATTGATAAGGAGGATTCGAACCCGAGACCACGCGCTAAAAATGACTAATAATTAACCACTCAACGGCTAAATAAAGCCAACATTTTATTTTAACATTTAAAAAACTTAGCCGAAAATGCTCCTCCCTCTCTCCTAAATTCGGCGGAAACCCTAGCCCCCCCTTCACGTTTTTCTGGCCACCATGGCCGTCACGGCCACAGGCCGGCCACCCCCTGTGGTCGGCCACCACCCTACCACGAATGCACACCCCCCCACCTTTTCAGAAATAGTCAAATCGACCCCTTGAATCCACCATGATGGCGGCAGCTAACCCTAACGCCGTCATCACCCTTCCCCCACCCTCCTCGAATTTTGTGCCCCTAAAACCTATCACCTATCTTCATGGTGAACCTATGGTTATGTTTGAGGAGGATGAAATTGATTTCATGATTGAAGAACAAGATTTGAAACTTGCGGTAATTGGTAAGTTCTCAAATGGTTGGACGGATTTTGATTTCTTGCGAAAGGAAATTCCTAAGCAATGTGGATTAAAATCTGAGGTTACTATAGGGTTGTTGCATAATCGTCATATTCTAATTCGTTGTTCTATCGAAGAAGACTATGATACTTTGATGTCTAGCCCTAGTTTTTGGATTAAAGAAAGAAACAAGATGTTGTTGATGAGAACATTCATTTGGAATGTTAATTTTAATCCAGAGGAGGAATCCAATATTGCTTGGGGATGGATCTCATTTCCCAATCTTCCACCGAATTTCTTTGGCCATTCGGCCTTGTTCACGTTGGCGGCGGCGGTGGGGAAACCTTTAACCCTAGATTCGGCCACCATGAAGAAGACAAGGCCAAGTTGTGCTAGGGTTAAGGTTGAAGTGGATTTGTTGAGAGTTCATCCTCAAAAAATTCAAATTTCTTTCAAGAAAAATGGTGTAGTACATACAAAATTGCAAAAAATTAGGTTTGATTTCATCCCTAAGTATTGTACTAATTGCAAACTTCAAGGGCATGACATTGAAGGATGTTGGAAGTTAAATCCGGATTTGAGACCAAAGAAGAATGACAAAGGTGATGAAGCTATGGAGGAATCGTCGGCGAAGGACAAAGGTAAATCTCAAAACCCTAATCTTCCTCCTTCCGCCAATAACCCCGGATCGAAATCCAACAACCCCGACGGCTGGAAAGTAGTCACGGGAAAGAAAAATAGGAAAAATCCAATTTCAAATCAAAATTCGTCACTTCCTATTGTTCCGTCGATGGGGGAAAAAATTCCGGCCATTTTGGTGGTCGGAACCACCACCTCCACGTCGCCACAGATCCAAACATCAAAAAATTCTGAAATTTTGAGTCAAAATGTTGTTGACGGCGCCGGAAACCCTACCGGAATCCCCCTACCCCATCGGAACCCTACCGGCGGCCACCCAGAACTACCTCCCACGGCGGCGCAACCCCAAACCCTAGCCCAGTAGCCGCCATGACTAATGGGCTAAACCCTAGCCCAAAACTACCTAATCAAAACCTTAAACTACCCACTAAAACCGTAGCCGCCAACCCGTCATCTCAAACCCTACCCACGACCCGACCCGTGACCGGTCATACCCCACCCCTACTGCACTCCACCCCACCCACATACCCTCCTACCCCCCTCGTCCAACCACCCATACCCAAAACCACCATCAAAAACCCTAAACAACCATCTAAAACCCTACCCGCTTCATTGACCCGACCCAAATACCCAACCCGTGACCTGCACTCACCACCCCACCTCCTTCGGATCCACCCTCTACCCTCGGACCCACCCTCGACCTACCGGATCTGAAAACAACCTACAAATTCCGTCGAAACCATTCGTGGTTATGACCGACCGACCTATGACCGGTCAATTCGGCCCGACCAACCTCGCTGTGGCCCACCTACCACCCTCTCGGCCATGGGCCAGACATCAATCCCCACCCCCCAACGTCGAAACCACCCCTCTAAACCCTAAAAAACCATCGGAAACCCTACCCAACCCATCGACCAGGCAGGCTAAACCCCGCCAACATCCAAACGGACCCACCCTGCACCAGCCAAATCCCCCAACCACAAACCATTACCCCATTAAAATATTTAAATAAAAAAGCCCAAATCCAAAGCCCCAACACAATTCAAAAACTCCAAGATAATTCAAGCCCAAATTCTATTTCGGATACGGGCTCCACCACCCTTCCTCAAATAACATCAACCAATAAGCCCAAAACTAATTCAAAGCCCTCTACCTCAAAAAGCCCAACTGCCCAAAATTGGCTTAAAAATGCCTTCTCTTTCCCTCCACAACCTTGTACTCTAAATAAATCTTCATCAGATATACCTTCCAATAACCCTACCATTTCCAAAACCTTTGATACTGATAGTATAAGGAGGAAGTGGTGTGATACGGATGGAGAAGATTCTAATAATGATTATGAGCACAAGTGGTCAGAATCAGACATAACATTACTTCGGGAGGCCTTTGATAGGGAAATAGAAATGGAAGGGGACTTCTGTGGTATGACAAAGTTTGAGGATGTTTTAAAGGACACCCTAAGCAGTCGAAATGCACACTTCACTGTAAAGGAATATTTGGAGATGTTTGTCCCCTCAGAAGAAGATAGACAGGAATGGGCCATGGAAATGTTTGAACCAGAACCAAGCCCACTTGCTGTGGAAGACTCAGATGAGGACATTCTAGATGATGAGGAGCTTCAGGTAGCACTTGGACACATGTTTCATGGAGTCCCTGACCCTGAAAATATGTTTTAAGAGATGAAGAGATTAGAGGCAGCAATACCCAGTCCACCTAAGAAAGGAGTGGGGACTTCATCAACACATAATCTACGCCAACGGAAGGAAGCTAGTAAGCCGACAATCCCATTGTCAGTTACAACTAGATCAAGGAAGAAATGATTCAATATCATGGACTACTAGAAGACAAGGAGGAAAAGGTACATAGGTTAGAAGATTTTATAAGTTCAGAGTTTAGATTTCCTAGCTTTGTTCTTATATTACTACTCTACCTTAGTATCATCATTTGTAATATCATCATAGAGTGCATTATAAACTCTATAATGATCATAGCTTACCTGATCTTAGCTTCTTCTTTCTTTTTGCACTCGGGATAGACATTAGCTTCGCCTAGATAGGACTAGCAGACGAAGTAAAGGACTATCCCTTTATTAGTTTGTATATCCCTTCTGGGCCCCATTTCCTTTCTGTTATTAATAAAAAACCTGGGCCAACGTGCCTGGATGATTACTCAAAAAAAAAAACTAAACCCTAAACCCTAAACCCTAAACCTTAAACCCTAAACCCTAAACCCTAAAAGCCAACATTTATTTTTTATTTTGTTGCTCTCCCCTCTCTCCTAAAAAACGGAAAAACCCTAGCCTTAGCCGCCACCCTTTTCGCCACCACGTGGCGTGGCCCGCCACCTCCCGTCGGCCATCACCCCCCCGACACCGTACACCCCCCCACCTTTTCAAAAATGGTGAAATCTACCCCACGGTTTCACCAAACAATGGCGCGGGCGACACAACTCCTAGCGCCGCCTTCTTCCTCCTTCCTCGAATTCCGTGACCCTAAAGCCTATCACCTACCTACATGGTGAACCTATGGTGATGTTTGAGGAAGATGAGATTAATTTTATGATTGAAGAACAAGATTTGAAACTTGCGGTAATTGGTAAGTTTTCAAATGGTTGGACGGATTTTGATTTGTTGCGAAAGGAAATTCCTAAGCAATGTGGATTAAAATCTGAGGTTAATATAGGGTTGTTGCATAATCGTCATATTCTAATTCGTTGTTCTATTGAAGAAGATTATGATATGTTGATGTCAAGCCCTAGTTTTTGGATTAAAGAAAGAAATAAGATGTTGTTGATGAGAACATTCATTTGGAATGTTAATTTTAATCGGAAGAGAGTCGAATATTGCTTGGGATGGATTTCTTTTCCAAATCTATCACCAAATTTCTATGGACAATCTGCCTTGTTCACGTTAGCTTCGCGGTTGGAAACCTATTGCCTAGATTCGCTACTGAGGAGGAAGACAAGGCCTAGTTGTGCTAGGGTTAAAGTTGAAGTGGATTTGTTAAAAGTTCACCCTCAAAAAATTCAACTATCTTTCAAGAAAAATGGAATTGTTCATACAAAAGTACAAAAAATTAGGTTTGATTTTATTCCTAAGTATTGTACTACTTGTAAATTACAAGGACATGATATTGAAGGATGTTGGAAAGCAAATCCGGATTTGAGACCAAGGAAGGATGACAATGGCAATGGAACTATGGAGGATTCGTTGGCTATGGAAAAAGGTAAATCTCAAAACCCTATCTTTCCTATTGCTTCCACCAAAAAACCCATCTCAGATCCGAAACCAACAAAACCCGACGGTTGGCAGATTGTCACCGGAAAAAAGACAAGGAAAAA
Organism: Przewalskia tangutica; assembly: GCA_029844215.1. NCBI lineage: Eukaryota > Viridiplantae > Streptophyta > Magnoliopsida > Solanales > Solanaceae > Przewalskia > Przewalskia tangutica. Next base: position 136,962,415 of record CM056722.1, on the reverse strand, counting down.
TACAAATCCAATCCAAAATCCACCATTACCCACTGTTTTGACGTCGGTGGAAGAAATTCCGGCCACTTTGGAGGTTGGGACCACCTCCACCACGTCGAAACAGCCCATCCCGTCGAAAAACCCACAAAATTCACGCCAAAAAATTATCTCCGTCATCGGAAACCCAACTGCCACCGTCAATCCACGTCGGAACCCTACCGGCGGCCACCGTGACCGCCGGAACCCTAATGCCGACCCACCAGAACCACCCCCCCTCGTCAAACCACTCAGCCCTGCCCGAAATGCCAAAGTCTGCTGGGCTAACCTAGAACAAACCCTAGCCCACTACGACCTAACCCAAACCCTAAACCACCTACCCCAACCCGAGCCGTCAACCCATCTTCGGAAACCCTACCCACGACCCGACCGCGGCCCCACCCCACCCCTCTGCGGACTCCACCCCACCCACGTACCCCCCACCACCTTCGACCCACCTCCCTCAGCCGAAATCACCTCAAAAAACCCTAAAAACCCATCCAAAACCCTACCCGTTACTCTAACCCGACCCGACCACCCAGTGAACTGCACTCACTACCCGCCCTTCGAACCACCACCCCACCCCCTAACCACCCCAACCCCCCCACCAATCTTCCAGATCCGAAAACCAAACCTTAAAACACGTAGAAACTATGCCCGAAATTTTGACCCGACCCGACCCACTGACCCGCACCAATTCGGACCCGACCCTAACCACCTCGATCCCCCTACCCTTCCCCCCCTCACTGCCCATTTAATTACCACCCCCCTCCGTCAAAACCACACCCCTAAACCCAAAATCACCGTCGGAAACCCTACCCACCGACCGACCGAACCATCAACCCGACCCGATAACCCGACCTAAACGTAAATGGACCCCCGCACCAAAGACATACCCCAACCTCAAACCATTACCCCTCTAAAATCCAAAACCGTGGCCCCACCACATACCGAAATTCAAAAAACCCAAGAAATCCCAAGTCCAAATTCTATTTCGGATACGGGTTCCACTACTCAACCCCAAACAAAATCAAATACCAAACCCATAAATAATTCAAAGCCCACTACCTCAAAAAACCCAACTGCCCAAAATTGGCTTAAAAATGCCTTCTCTTTCCCTCCACAACCTTGTACTCTAAATAAATCTTCATCAGATATACCTTCCAATAACCCTACCACTGCCAATTCTTTTGATACTGATAGTGTAAGGAGGAAGTGGTGTGAGACGGATGGAGATGATTCTAATAATGATTATGAGCACAAGTGGTCAGTATCAGATATAGCATTACTTCGGGAGGCCTTTGATAAGGAAATGGAAATAGAAGGTGACTTCTGTGGTATGACAAAGTTTGAGGATGTTTTAAAGGACACCCTAAGCAGTCGAAATGCACACTTCACTGTAAAGGAATATTTGGAGATGTTTGTTCCCTCAGAAGAAGACAGACAGGAATGGGCCATGGAACTATTTGAACCAGAACCAAGTCCGCTAGCTGTTGATGGAGACTCAGAGGACGACATTCTAGATGACGAAGAGCTTCAGATAGCACTTGGTCACATGTTTCATGGAGTCCCTGACCCAGCAGATATGGTTGATGAAATGAAGAGAATCGAGGAATCAACATCCAGAAAGAGGACAGAAGCTGAAACTTCATCATCACATACACTACATCAAAGAAAACAAGCCAGAAAGCCGGCTGTCCCGTCATCCATAACTACAAGATCAAAGAAGAAATGATTCTTTACAGGGGATTAGTAGAAGACAAGGAGGACAAGGTACTTGGGGTAGAAGATTTTATAAGTACAGAGTTTAGTTTCCCTAGCTTTGTTCTTATATTGCTACTCTACCTTAGTATTATCATTTGTAACATCATCATAGAGTACATTATAAACTCTATGATGATCATAGCCTATCTTATTTTAGCTTCTTCTTTCTTTTTACATTCGGGATAGACCTATGCTTCGCCTAGACAGGACTAGCAGGCGAAGTAAAGGATTATCCCTTTATTAGTTTGTAATTCCCTTCTGGGCACCTTTTCATTTCTGTTATTAATAAACAACCTGGGCCAACGTGCCTAGATGATTACTCAAAAAAAAAAAAAACCTAAACCCTAAACCCTAAACCCATTTTTAAACATTTTATTTTTAAAAACTTAGCAAATTTTGCTCTCCCCTCTCTCCTAAATTTTTCGGAAAAACCCTAACCTAGCCGCCACCTTTTCCGGCCACCATGGCCGTCGTGGCCACTGGCCGGCCACCTCCGGTGGTCAGCCACCACCCCACCATCCACGCGCACCCCCCCACCTTCTCAGAATTGGTCAAAGCGACCCCCACCCTCCCGTTTTCCCACAAAACAGTGGCGGCGGCGGCGGCTAACCCTAGCTCCGCCGTCACGCCACCTTCTCCTCCCTCGAAATATGTGCCCTTAAAACCTATCACCTATCTTCATGGTGAACCTATGGTTATGTTTGAGGAGGATGAAATTGAATTGATGATTGAAGAACAAGATTTGAAACTTGCAGTTATTGGCAAGTTTTCAAATGGTTGGACGGATTTTGATTTTCTAAGGAAGGAGATTCCTAAACAATGTGGCCTTAAATCTGAGGTTACAATAGGTTTGTTGTATAATCGTCATATTCTTATTCGGTGTTCAATTGAAGAAGATTATGACATCTTAATGTCAAGCCCCAGTTTTTGGATTAAAGAAAAGAATAAAATGTTATTGATGAGAACTTTTATTTGGGATGTTGATTTTAATCCAGGGGAGGAATCCAATATTGCTTGGGGATGGATCTCATTTCCCAATCTTCCACCTAATTTCTTTGGCCATTCGGCCTTGTTCACGTTGGCGGCGGCGGTGGGTAAACCATTAACCCTAGATTCGGCTACCATGAAGAAGACTAGGCCAAGTTGTGCTAGGGTTAAGGTTGAAGTGGATTTGTTGAAAGTTCATCCTCAAAAAATTCAAATTTCTTTCAAGAAGAATGGATTAGTACATACAAAGATGCAAAAAATTAGGTTTGATTTCATGCCTAAGTATTGTACTAATTGCAAACTTCAAGGTCATGATATTGAAGGATGTTGGAAATTAAATCCGGATTTGAAACCAAAGAAGGATGACAATGGCAATGGTGAGATTTCGACGGCTATGGCAAAAGGTAATCTTCAAAACCCTACTCCTCCTTCTACTGCCGTCAAACCACCCCCCCCAGATCCAAAATCCAAAATTTCCGAAGGTTGGCAAGTGGTCACCGGAAAAAATAAGAGAAAAAACACAAATCCAAATCAAAAATTTCCTTTGAACACTGTTCCGACGGTTAGGGGTGAAATTCCGACCACTGTGGAGGTCGGAACCACCTCCATTACGCCGAAACAGACCCCCCCGTTGAATCACCCCGAAAATTTGAGCCAAGAAATTTGTGGCGGCGCCGGAAACCCTACCGAAATACCCCCAGGTCGACGGAACCCTACCGGCGGCCACCCTAACCGCCGGAACCCTACCGACGACCACCCAGATCATCCCCCCCCGTCGTACCTACCCTAAACCCTAGCCCAGCAGCCGCCATGGCTGATGGGCCAAACCCTAGCCCAATACCGCCTACCCAAAACCCTAAACTACCCCCCCAAACCCTAGCCGCCAACCCGTTGACTAAAACCCTACCCTTGACCCGACCCGAGACCCAGATCCCACCCCCACCCCCTACCAGACCCACCCCCAACCCAGATACCACCCCACCCCCCTCGAACAACCCCCACCCAGCCGAAACAAACAAAAACCCTAAACTACCCTTCGAAACCCTACCCGAATCCCTGACCTGACTCGACCCACTTATCCGCTCCAATTCAGCCCCTACCCTAACCCAACAGACCCACCTACCCTACCCCACTTGTTACCTAGTCCTAGACACCGCTCCCCTCCCCCCCACCTAACCCCCCCTATCCGAAACTACCCCTAAAAACCCTAAACCTACGGTAATCATACCCTCTGCCCCGACCCGACCCAATTCCAAAACCCGACCCAGCAAAATACCTAACCCGACCCAGCAACCCAATAAATCACACGTACCCCCCCAACCCGAACCCACTACCCCCTTAAAACCCAAACACGTGACCCCCCCACCCCCGGAAACCCGAATCCCAATAACCAAACCGGCCCAATCCCAAAGCCCAACCACATTTAAAACAATCCAAGAAAATCCAAGTCCAAATTCTATTTCAGATACGGGCTCCTCTACTCAACCCCAATCAAAATCAATCACCAAGCCCAAAACTAATTCAAAGCCCACAACCACAAAAAACCCATCGGCCCAAAATTGGCTTAAAAATGCCTTTTCTTTCCCCCCACAACCTTGTACTTTGAATAAATCTTCATCAGACATACCCCTCCAACAACACTACCACTGCCAAACCTTTGGATACTGATAGTGACAGGAGGAGGTGGTGTGAGACAGACGGAGATGATTCTAAGGATGAGGACTATAAGCACAAGTGGTCAGAATCAGACATAGCATCACTGCGTGAGGCCTTTGATAAGGAAATGGAAATAGAAGGTGAGTTCTGTGGGATGACAAAATTTGAGGATGTTCTGAAACACACTCAAAGCAGTCGGAACTCACACTTGTCTGTTAAAGAATATTTGGAGATATTTGTCCCCTCAGAAGAGGATAGACAGGAATGGGCCATGGAATTATACGAATCAGAACCAAGTCCCCTTGCTGTGGAAGACTCAGATGAGGACTTTCTAGATGATGTGGAGCTTCAGGTAGCACTTGGGCACATGTTTCATGGAGTCCCTGACCCTGAAGATATGCTTGAAGAGATGAGGAGATTAGAGGCAGCAATACCAGTCCACCTAAGAAAGGAGCGGGGACTTCATCAACACATACTCAACACCAAAGAAAGGAAGCTAGAAAGCCGACTATCCCTTTGTCTGTTACAACTAGATCAAAGAAGAAATGATTTTATACCATGGACTGCTAGAAGACAAGGAGGAGAAGGTACTTGGGTTAGAAGATTTTATAAGTTCAGAGTCTAGATTTCCTAGCTTTGTTCTTATATTACTACTTTACCTTAGTATAATCATTTGTAATATCATCATAGAGTGCATTATAAACTCTACGATGATCATAGTTTATCTTATTTTAGCGACGTCTTTCTTTTTACATTCGGGATAGACATTTGCTTCGCCTAGACAGGTCTAGCAGGCGAAGTAAAGGACTACCCCCTTTATTAGTTTGTAATTCCCTACTGGGCCCTCATTTATTTCTGTTATTAATAAAATAACCTGAGCCAACGTGCCTAGATGATTACTCAAAAAAAAAAAAAAAAAAAAACCTAAACCCTAAACCCTAAACCCATCCAACAGCATTTGGCCCAATGGTCAAAGGTTAGGCTAAGGATACCATGTGTGGGAGGTCAAGGGTTCGATTCCCCATATCAGCAGAGGTGAGATTAATTGCCATTCTGCAGGGGCAAAGGGAGTAGCTAACCCTAAGTCTCTAACACGGATGGAATTACTCATAAAAAATCCTCCAAACGTGTAGGGACAAGCGGAGGCGATTCCAGTAGGTCGGTAGGAGAAGTGCTGATAAGGAGGATTCGAACCCGAGACCACGCGCTAAAAATGACTAATAATTAACCACTCAAACGGCTAAATAAATCCAACATTTAACATTTTAACATTTTTTTAACTTAGGAAAAACGCTCCTCCTCTCTCCTCATTTTCGGAAAAACCCTAAGTCACCCGCCACCCTTCTCCGGCCACCATGGCCGTCACGGCCACTGGCCGGCCACTTCCTGTGGTCGGCCACCACCCCCCCGCCATTCCGCACCCCCCACCTACCTAGAAATGGTCAAATCTACTCCCACCCCCCCGGAATCGCCCAAAACAGTGGCGGCGGCGGTAAACCCTAGTTCCGTCGTCGTCACCCCCCTCCCCCCCTCCTCGACTTCCGTGCCCCTAAAACCTATCACCTATCTTCATGGTGAACCTATGATTATGTTTGAGGAGGATGAGATTGATTTGATGATTAAAGAACAAGATTTGAAACTTGCGGTTATTGGTAAGTTTTCAAATGGTTGGACTAACTTTGATCTATTGCGGAAGGAAATTCCTAAGCAATGTGGATTAAAGGCTGAGGTTACAATAGGGTTATTGTATAATCGTCATATTCTAATTCGGTGTTCAATCGAAGAAGATTATGTTATTTTGATGTCAAGCCCTAGTTTTTGGATTAAAGAAAATAATAAGATGTTGTTGATGAGAACATTCATTTGGGATGTTGCTTTTAATCCAGAGGAGGAGTCACATATTGCTTGGGGATGGATTTCTTTTCCAAATCTTCCTCCAAACTTTCATGGCCAATCGGCCTTGTTCACGATGGCGGCGGCGGTGGGGAAACCCATTGCCCTAGATTCGGCTACAAGGAAGAAGACAAGGCCCAGTTGTGCTAGAGTAAAAGTTGAAGTGGATTTGTTAAAAGTTCACCCTCAAAAAATTCAACTATCTTTCAAGAAGAATGAAATTGTTCTTACAAAAGTACAAAAAATTAGGTTTGATTTTATTCCTAAGTATTGTACTACTTGTAAATTACAAGGACATGATATTGAAGGATGTTGGAAAATAAATCCGGATTTGAGGCCAAAGAAGGATGACAAAGGTGATGGATCTTCAGAAAAGGAGGCGGATTTGGCAAAAGGTAATTCTCAAATTCCCACCCTTACTTCTTCTACCTCCAAAACTCACGTCCAAATTCCCAAAAAAATTAATTTCGATGGATGGCAGGTTGTTGCCGGAAAAAAGAACGGAAAAAATACAAATCAAAACCCCAAAACCACTGTTCCGGCAACCTTGGAAGTCGGAACCACCACCAACACGTCAAATCAGACCTCCCAGGCGAAAAATCCAAAAAATCCGACCCAAAAAATAATTTCCGACGCCGGAAAATATGACGGCGCCGGAAAAACCATTCGGAACCCTACCGGCGGCCACCCTGACCGCCGGAACCCTACCACACCCACGTAACCACCCACCGACACACCCTCCAAATTTCTAGCCCAAGAGCCGCCATTCTTCTTTGGGCCAAACCCTAGCCCAATACTACCCTTAACAAACCCTAAACCACCTACCCAAACCCTAGCCGCCAACCCACCTATGCAAACCCTACCCGTGACCCGACCCGACCCCAGTTGTACCCGCACCCTCCGCACTCCACCCCACCCACGCACCCTCCTACCCGCCGTCCAACCACCTATAACCGAAACCCTCACAAAAAACCCTAAAATGCCCCTTGAAACCCTATACGCACGATTGACGACAGGCCGACAATGACCCAACGTAACCCGAGAACTCCTACCCCACCACCTTCCGGATCCACCCCACCAACATACCCCCACCTCGACCAACCTCCGGATCCGAAACAACCCTTCACAACACGTGAAACCCTACCCGATGTGTTGACCCACCGACCATCGGCGCTCGAGTGCGCGACCCTAACCCCGTGGCCCTACCCTACCCCCTCTCGGCCATGGTCGGACACCATTCCCCCCTACGTCGAAACTACCCCCCTAAACCCTAAAAACCCTACGGACAACCACCTTGCCTGACCCAGGCAGGCCAGTTACGGGCGAGAACCCGACCGACAACAAAAACAGAACCCCCACCCCAATACCCAGCATATCCCCCCCTACCACAAACCATCACCCCTTTAAAACAAAAAAAACGTGACCCCACCTACTAAACCTACCCAAGCCCAAAGCCCAAACACACTTCAAAAAATCCAAGAAAACCCAAGTCCAAATTCTATTTCGGATACGGGCTCCACTACCCATCCTCAAACAAAATCAAATACCAAACCCACAAATATTTCAAAGCCCACAAATACAAAAAACCCCTCAGCCCAAAACTGGCTTAAAAATGCTTTTTCATTCCCTCCACAACCTTGTACTTTGAATAAATCCTCATCCGAAATTCCTTCCAATAACCCTACCACTTCCAAAACTTTTGATACTGATAGTGTAAGGAGGAAGTGGTGTGAGACGGATGGAGAAGATTCTAATAATGATTATGAGCACAAGTGGTCAGAATCAGATATAGCATTACTTCGGGAGGCCTTTGATAGTGAAATGGAAATTGAAGGTGACTTCTGTGGTATGACAAAGTTTGAGGATGTTTTAAAGGACACCCTAAGCAGTCGAAATGCGAACTTCACTGTAAAGGAATATTTGGAGATGTTTGTCCCCTCAGAAGAAGATAGACAGGAATGGGCCATGGAAATGTTTGAACCAGAACCAAGCCCACTTGCTGTGGAAGACTCAGATGAGGACATTCTAGATGATGAAGAGCTTCAGGTAGCACTTGGACACATGTTTCATGGAGTCCCTGACCCTGAAAATATGTTTGAAGAGATGAAGAGATTAGAGGCAGCAATACCCAGTCCACCTAAGAAAGGAGCGGGGACTTCATCAACACATAATCTACGCCAACGTAAGGAAAATAGTAAGCCGACAATCCCATTGTCTGTTACAACTAGATCAAAGAAGAAATGATTCTATACCATGGACTACTAGAAGACAAGGAGGAAAAGGTACATAGGTTAGAAAATTTTATAAGTTCAGAGTTTAGATTTCCTAGCTTTGTTCTTATATTACTACTCTACCTTAGTATCATCATTTGTAATATCATCATAGAGTGCATTATAAACTCTATGATGATCATAGCTTATCTGATCTTAGCTTCTTCTTTCTTTTTACATTCGGGATAGACATTAGCTTCGCTTTAGATAGACTAGCAAAGTAGTAAAGGACTATCCCTTTATTAGTTTGTATTTCCCTTCTGGGCCCCATTTCCTTTCAGTTATTAATAAAAACCTGGGCCAACGTGCCTGGATGATTATTAAAAAAAAAAAAAACCTAAACCCTAAACCCCAAACCCCAAACCCCAAACCCCAAAACCTAAAACCCCAAACCCCCAACCCCAAAACCACAAACCCCAAAACCCCAAACCCCAAAACCCCAAACCCCAAAACCCCAAACCACAAACCCCAAACCCCCAAACACCAAACCCAAAAACCCCAAACCCCAAAACCCCAAACCCCAAACCCTAAAACCCTAAACCTTAAATCCTAAAACCATAAAACCCTAAACCCTAAACCCAAACCCCAAACCCCAAACCCCCAACCCCAAACCCCAAACCCCAAACCCCAAACCCTAAACCCTAAACCCTAAACCCTAAAACTTCAAACCCTAAACGCCAAACCCTAAACCCCAAACCCTAAAACCCCAAACCCTAAAACCGCAAACCCTAAAACTCCAAACCCTAAAACTCCAAACCCTAAACCCCAAACCCTAAACCCCAAACCCTAAACCCATCCAAAGCATTTGGCCTGATGGTCAAAGGTGAAGCGGATACCTCGAGCAGCGAGGCGCAGTTCGACTCCCTTATGAAAGGTGAGATTAATTCCTTGCAATTTTATTCGAATGCTCTTAACGCGGTGAATAAAAGGGGTTGGGCGAGTACCAGTACGTCAAACGGATTCCTCTATACCTACTGAGGGCCCACTGATTAAAGGACACTCGGAAGGTCAAGCCCGAGGAATCGTTCATCACCTCAAACGGTATGGGGTAGGTTGTCTGGCGGAGGGGTGCCTATTGTTAGCACTCGAACTTCGTGGCCTTCATGCGCGTGGGGATAACATAAAAATGACTAAATAATTAACCACTCAACGGCTAAATAAAGCCAACATTTTATCCAACAAAGATTTGGCCCAACGGTCAAAGGTTAGGCTAAGGATACCATGTGTGGGAGGTCAAGGTTCGATTCCCATATCGCCAGGTGAGATTAATTGCCATTCTGCAGGGCAAAGTGAGTAGCTAACCTAAGTCTCTAACACGGATGGAATTACTCATAAACAATCCTCCAAACGTAGGGACAAGCGGAGGCGATTCCAGTAGTCCAGTAGGAGGGTCTGTTGATAAGGAGGATTCGAACCCGAGACCACGCGCTAAAAATGACTAATAATTAACCACTCAACGACTAAATAAAGCCAACATTTAATCCAACAGCATTTGGCCCAATGGTCAAAGGTTAGGCTAAGGATACCATGTGTGGGATGTCAAGGGTTAGATTCCCCATATCAGCAGAGGTGAGATTAATTGCCATTCTGCAGGGGCAAAGGGAGTAGCTAACCCTAAGTCTCTAACACGGATGGAATTACTCATAAAAAATCCTCCAAACGTGTAGGGACAAGCGGAGGGCGATTCCGTAGGTCCAGGCCGGAGGGGGGGTCTGTTGATAAGGAGGATTCGAACCCGAGACCATGCGCTAAAAATGACTAATAATTAACCACTCAATGGCTAAATAAAGCCAACATTTTAAAACCCTACGTGAGCGATCGCCGCTTGGCGCCGCGGCGAATCATTTATTCCGGCCGACTCGTCTGTTGCCAACGGGACCACCACCATTAGCTTCGTCTCGACGAGCCTGTCAATTCCATACCTACCACTAACGTCGACTACCCCTAAATCGCCAGAAAAATCAGATCGAAAAACACCCTGTTTTCCGTTCGTTCATTTTGATTTTCCGGCGACCTCAGGCAACATCGACGGTGGGGGTGGTACCATTAGCTTCGTCATCTCCTTGCCGTCATTTCTACACCCACCACGACCTTCGATTGTTACTTAAACGTCGATTCACAAAAATCTAACACCCCGTAACCCTAGCCGCCGCCAGTGATTTTCCGGCGACTCCAGCTACAGTCGAAGGTCGGGAGTGGTACCAGCACCTTCGCCGTCTTCACCCCGTCATTTTCCACCCACCCTCACCCTTCAATTTTTGCCAGATCGCCGGGACGACCAAATCAGATTTTCCGTCAGTTGATTGCCGATTTCCGGTCGTTTCAGGTGGTGTTGAGGGTCGTGGGTGATACCATTGTGTTCGTCTCATCAAGCACTACATTTCCCACTAAATTCCGACGCTCAACACTTCGCTAGTTACGCCATATTTTCCGTGAGTAAGCGGCGTCATGGCGGCGATGGTAGGCGACCTCCAGGCGAGGTTGTCCAGTCCATTTCTTCTGATTTTCCACCACTAATGACCCCCCAATGCAATAATTCATTGACTTTGGATCAAAATGGAATTTTCCGGCGAACATCGCCGCCAGTCGGTGGTGGTACAGCGGTGGTGCAGCATCCCCAGGCGGCAATTCAGCCTGGTCCTTCACCTGGAATTCAGTTTGCCCATATTCTCCAATCATCATCTCCGGGAACTGGATCAGCGGGTCCCAACAAAGCTCAGAACAGTAAAAAACCACCTCCGTTAGCACCTAAACAGGTAAATTATTTACACGGAGAACCTACATTATTGCTTCAGAAAGCTGAAATTGATGTGCTAATTGCGCGTCAAGACTTGAAATGGGCGGTGATAGGTAAATTTAGTCATGGCATGCCTAACATAGATTTTCTGAGGACTAAATTACCTAAACAGTTGAAATTGAAAGCCCAAGTTAGAATTGGTTATCTGTTTAGCCGTCATATCCTGATTCGATGCTCCATTGAAGAAGATTATGATACGCTTATGTCCATCTCTTCCAGCTTTGATATAAAAGACAAGAGGGAATCCTATCATTTACGCACTATGAAATATGATGTTTCCTTTGACCCTACAAAAGAAACTAGTATAGCTTGGGCTTGGGTTTCATTCCCTAACCTTCCACCTGTCTACTTTGATGAGTCTATCCTATTGTCTATTGCTTCTGTGGTGGGTAGACCCATTTGTGTTGATGCGGCAACCAAAAATATGACCCGTCCTAGCTGTGCTAAGGTTAAGGTCGAACTAGATTTGTTGCGTCAACATCCCAAAAATATCCAAATCCAAATTGCTACGGAAGGAGGAATTCAAACAAACTCTTACAAAATTCAGTTTGACTTTCCCCAAAGTATTGCACTAATTGTTCCCTTCAAGGACATGATGTGCACGGGTGTTGGAAACTCAATCCTGAGATGAGACCTTCGAAGGACAAAGAAAATACACATCCTGTTCCCCCTCCTCCAAAAGACAACCCACAAAACACAAATTTCCTGAATAATCCAAACAAAACAAACAATCCACCCAAAAATCCAAATCCAGCCAAAGAAAACCCCAAAACTACAAATCAAGCCAAAGAAGCCCCCAAAAATCCAAATGACTGGCAAACAGTTGCCAGTAAAAAACGAAAGAAATATACTCCACAAGTCCAAAAGCCAAAAACCAAAAATACTGGGAATCAAATCCAACCCCAAATATCTAAAGTTAACCAAAAACAACATCCAAACAAAAACACACAAGTCTCTATAGCACACCCCCCACAAATTCCAATCAACCCCACTCCATTACCTACCCCCACACCTACTCCAATCCAGCAACAAAACCCCCCTCATTTTCAATTCATGGCACAACCCCTCCCCACCTTTGCTAGCACCTCCTCCACCTTACCTACCCCCACCCATCCCCTCCTCACAATGCCTGCCCCGCAACCCCCTCTTCCTCAACCAAACCCACCAGATATCCCCACCGCACCTGAGACCACCCACCCTCCCTCTCCTATTGAACCAAACCCACCAGAGACCACACCACACCTATCCCTACCCGACATTACACCCCTTATTCAACCAGAACCCATCCCACCTCCCACTGAACCTACCCCTCCTCCAGATACTACACCCCTCCCTCCACTCACCCTTACTCACCCAGTATCCCCACTGGATATTGGGAAAGCCAAATACAAACGCCCTATATTTTCTTCCGCACCCTCTACCCCTACAGCACCAAAATCTTTCCAACGACGGGACCCATTCTTGATTGGCATTAATCTTGAGCTACCTTCTTTAGCCAAGAATATTGTGCCTTTGAACCAAGCTTGTACTAGCATTCCCTCCTCCGGTAGTGTGGGGAGAATTTATGGTAAGGAGCTTGTTATTGCTGATAATGATGATGTTGAGGTGGAGTTTGATACCCGCAAGGAATACATGATTGACGAAGATGATAATTTTGTTGATATGGCTGACTTGTTTGATGAGGATAGGGATACAGTGGTTGACAAACCAACGATAAGAGACTTCACTCCTGAGGTAACGCCTTCTGCTATAGAGGATTCGGATCCTTTTATGGGCATAATACTCGAGGGTAAGGAGATCCCACAGGTTACACCAGCGCTACCGATTGGTTTGGATAGGGCTATTCCTATTAGGACCAGGGATATTCAGGATCAGAGGCTGCGAATGGTGATGAAGCTAACTGAGCAGTGCACAGATTTTATCAACATCTTCATGGATGCGAGAAAGGCACAGTTGTGGCGTCAGAAACAGGCAGGTTTGACAGGCGCGAACAACTACGGCCCATCTTTGGATATCATTACAGAGGCTCTTCACAGAGCGATGCGAGTTGCGAGCACATCAGCCTACACTCTTCATCGCGGCAGCAACAAATGATAGCAGATATGACACAACCAATGAAAAATACATGAAGATGGATACTAAGAAGTTAGATCGGACACTCAGGGCCATGATAGATGCATTGCTAGCTCAGCCAGACCCAACCCCATTGATTCCAAGATGCAGTGTTGCTCGAGGATTACACATCTGCAACCTCATCCATCACTACTAGATCCGGATCCGCATCCCACCCGTGACTCCTTTTACATAATCAGATACTTAGAGTATTTGGGGGATGACAGAGATGAGACACTTCAGATTGAAGATTTTGTACGCCCGGAGGTAGCTTATAGCTTTAGGCTTACATTGTATCTTCATTTTGTTTGTATCCGTATTTGTAGTATCATCATCGAGTATGTTATAAACTCGGTGATGATCATTGCTTATTTGATTATTGCTTCTTCTTTCTTTTTGCACTCCTGCTGATAAGCAGTGTATTTACCCCTACGGGGGCCTCATGTACTTTCTTTTTGATATATAAAATAACCTAGGCCCACAAGCCTAGTGGATTATCTAAAAAAAAAAAAAAAAAAAAAAAAACCTAAACCCCAAACCTTAAACCCCAAACCCTAAACCCTAAACCTAAAACCCAAACCCCAAACCCCAAACCCCAAACCCCAAACCCCCAAACCCTAAAACCCCAAACCCCAAACCCCAAACCCTAAACCCCAAACACCAAACACCAAACCCTAAACCCCAAACCCTAAACCCTAAACCCTATACCTTTCTCGGCCTTTTGGCTAAGATCAAGTGTAGTAGATGTTCTTATCAGTTTAATATCTGATATGTGGGCCATCGGTCCACACGATATTAACTCAATTTTTTAAGGGGGAAGGTCCATTAAGGTAGCCTGCTACCTGGGCCTTCATGTGTCCCCTTAGCATTGCACTATTGCTAGGGCCTGACGCACCCCAACAATTTAAAAAAAAAAAAAAAAAAAATAAACCTAAACCCTAAACCCTAAACCCTAAACCCATCCAACAACATTTGGCCCAATGGTCAAAGGTTAGGCTAAGGATACCATGCGTGGGAGGTCAAGGGTTCGATTCCCCATATCAGCAGAGGTGAGATTAATTGCCATTCTGCAGGGGCAAAGGAAGTAGCTAACCCTAAGTCTCTAACACGGATGGAATTACTCATAAAAAATCCTCCAAACGTGTAGGGACAAGCGGAGGGCGATTCCGTAGGTCCAGGCCGGAGGGGTCTGTTGATAAGGAGGATTCGAACCCGAGACCACGCGCTAAAAATGACTAATAATTAACCACTCAACGGCTAAATAAAGCCAACATTTAATCCAACAGCATTTGGCCCAATGGTCAAAGGTTAGGCTAAGGATACCATGTGTGGGAGGTCAAGGGTTCGATTCCCCATATCAGCAGAGGTAAAATTAATTGCCATTCTGCAGGGGCAAAGGGAGTAGCTAACCCTAAGTCTCTAACACGGATGGAATTACTCATAAAAAATCCTCCAAACGTGTAGGGACAAGCGGAGGGCGATTCCGTAGGTCCAGGCCGGAGGGGGGGTCTGTTGATAAGGAGGATTCAAACCCGAGACCACGCGCTAAAAATGACTAATAATTAACCACTCAACGGCTAAATAAAGCCAACATTTTTAAAAAACAACGGCTAACAAGCCAACATTTTAAAAGCTCTCCCCTCTCTCCTCCAAAAATCGGAAAACCCTAAATCTAGCCGCCATCCTTTTCCGGCCACTATGGCCGTCGTGGCCACTGGCCGGCCACCTCCCGTGGTCGGTCACCTCCCCCCCGTCAACGTGCACACCCCCACCTTCTCAGAAATTGTCATATCGACCCCCACCCCCCCTGAAAACGCCAAAACAGTGGCGGCGGCGGCGGTAAACCCTAGGACCGTCGTCGCCCCTCTACCCCCCTCCTCGACTTCCGTGCCCATTAAACCTATCACATATCTTCATGGTGAACCTATGGTGATGTTTGAGGAGGATGAAATTGAATTGATGATAGAAGAACAAGATTTGAAACTTGCGGTAATTGGTAAGTTTTCAAATGGTTGGACGAATTTTGATCTTTTGCGAAAGGAAATTCCTAAGCAATGTGGATTAAAATCCGAAGTTTCAATAGGGTTGTTGTATAATCATCATATTCTTATTCGTTGTACAATTGAAGAAGATTATGATATTTTGATGTCAAGCTCTAGTTTTTGGATTAAAGAACATAATAAGACGTTGTTGATGAGAACATTCATTTGGGATGTTGCATTTAATCCAGAGGAGGAGTCGAATATTGCTTGGGGATGAATTTCTTTTCCTAACCTTTCCCCGAATTTCCATGGCCATTCGGCCTTGTTCACGCTTGCATCGTCGATTGGAAGACCATTAGGTCTAGATTCGGCTACAAGGAACAAGACAAGACCCAGTTGTGCTAGGGTTAAGGTGGAAGTGGATTTGTTAAAAATTCATCCTCAAAAGATTCAAGTCTCTTTCAAAAAGAATGGAATTGTACATACTAAATGTCAAAAAATTAGGTTTGATTTTATTCCTAAGTATTGTACAAATTGCAAACTTCAAGGACATGATATTGAAGGGTGTTGGAAAATAAGTCCGGATTTGAGGCCAAAGAAGGATGACAATGGTGATGGAAAAATGGAAGAGTCGTCGGCTATGGATAAAGGTAAATCTCAAAACCCTACAATTCCTCCTTCTTCCGTCAAAAAACCCTACCCAGATCCTAAATCCACGAAAACCGATGGTTGGCAGGTTGTCACGGGAAAAAAAACTAGGAAAAATTCTGTTTTAAATCATAAATCTACATTACCTACTGTTTTGGCGAATGTGGGGGAAATTCCGGCCACCTTGGAGGTCGGAACCACCACCAACGCGTCAAAACAGACCCCCCAGGAGAAAAACACAAAAAATTTGACTCAATTTTTTTTTTCTGATGCCGGAATCACCACTGGCGCCGTCACAAATCGCCGGAACCCTACCGGCGGCATCCCTGGACGTCGGAACCCTACCGGCGACCTACCTAACCACCCCCCCACAGTCGACACACCACCAAACCCTAGCCCAGCAGCCGCCATTGCTGCTGGGCCAAACCCTAGCCCAAAACTACCTTTACCTAACCCTAAACTACCCTCCCAAACCCTAGCCGCCAACCCAACTACGGAAAACCTACCCACGACCCGACCCACGATCCAAAACACACCCCCACCCCCACCCACGTACCCCTCCAGCCCCTTCGACCAACCCCCCACCGTCAAAACAACCTTCAAAAACCCTAGACCACCCTTAGAAACCCTACCCGCAATAATGACCCGACCCGACCCTCTAACCCGACCCGACCGGATCGATACCCCCGCCGGATCCACCCCACACCCAAACCCCCCCACTCCCCTCGACCAACCCTCCAGATCTGAAATCAGCCCAACAATATCCGTCGAAACCCGACCCGAATTATTGACCCGACCCGACCCATTGACCCGATCCAATTCGGCCCCCTCCCTCATCTCCACGACTCACCTACCCTACCCCCCCTCTTTTCCCAGATCCAGACACCACTCCCCACCCCCCAACGTTGAAACCACCCTTAATCCGAAATTACCCACTAAACCCGAGTCAAAACCCCGACCAGGCACCCTAAGCCCAACCCAAAAACCCGATCCAGAAAAATAAACTAACCCCCCAGACCCTACACACCCCCCCTATGCAACAAACCATCACACCTCTAAAACCTAAAACCGTGACCCCACGGTAACCCGAACCATACCACCCACCCAGGCCCAAACCCTAAGCCCAAACACAAAAAATAAAAATCAAGATAGTACAAGTCCAAATTCTATTTCAGATACGGGCTCCTCTACTCAACCCCAAACTAAATCAAATACCAAGCCCACTACTAATTCAAAGCCCACAAACACCAAAAACCCATCAGCCCAAAATTGGCTTAAAAATGCCTTTTCTTTCCCTCCACAACCTTGTACCCTAAATAAATCTTCATCAGACATCCCTTCCAATAACCCTACCACTGCCAAATCTTTGGATACTGATAGTGAAAGGAGGAAGTGGTGTGAGACGGATGGAGAAGTTTCTATGGATAATGATTATGAGCACAAGTGGTCAAAATCAGATATAGCATTACTTCGGAAGGCCTTTGATAAGGAAATGGAATTGGAAGGTGATTTCTGTGGTATGACAAAGTTTGAGGATGTTATAAAGGACACCCTAAGCAGACGAAACTCACACTTCACTGTAAAGGAATATTTGGAGATGTTTGTCCCCTCAGAAGAAGATAGACAGGAATGGGCCATGGAAATGTTTGAACCAGAACCAAGCCCACTTGCTGTGGAAGATTCAGATGAGGACTTTATGGATGATGAGGAGCTTCAGGTAGCTCTTGGTCACATGTTTCATGGAGTCCCTGACGCAGATGATATGATGGCTGAGATGAGTAGATTAGAGGCAGCAATACCCAGCTCACCTAAGAAAGGAGCGGGGACTGCATCAACACATAATCTACGCCAACGGAAGGAAGCTAGTAAGCCGACAATCCCATTGTCTGTTACAACTAGATCAAAGAAGAAATGAGTCTATACCATGGACTACTAGAAGACAAGGAGGAAAAGGTACTTAGGTTAGAAGATTTTATAAGTTCAGAGTTTAGATGTCCTAGCTTTGTTCTTATATTACTACTCTACCTTAGTAGCATCATTTGTAATATCATCATAGAGTACATTATAAACTTTATGATGATCATAGCTTATCTGATCTTAGCTTCTTCCTTCTTTTTACATTCAGGATAGACCTAAGCTTCGCCTAGATAGGGTTAGCAGGCGAGAGATAGGACATGTCCTGATTGAGTCTGTATTCCCTTCTGGGCCCCATTTCCTTTCTGTTATTAGTAAAAAACCTGGGCCAACGTGCCTGGATGATTATTCAAAAAAAAAAAAAAAAAAACTAAACCCTAAACCCTAAACCCTAAACCCTAAACCTTAAACCCTAAACCCTAAACCCTAAACCCTAAAACGCCTGCGTAAAATGCGTGAACGATGGCAAATCGCGCGTGAACAGTGCCACGGCGTTATTCGCGCTTCCGCCAACTCCGCTTCATCGCCAATCTGCACCACCACCACTAGCTTCGTCTCGACGAGCCCGTCACTCCCATACCTACCACTACCGTCGACTAATCCTAAATCGCCGGAAATCTCAGATCGAAAAACCTACAGTTTTCAGATCGTTGTTTTTGAAATTCCGGCGAACTCCGGCATAATTGACGATCGGGGTTGGTTCCAACAGCTTTGTCTACTCATCGCCGTCATTTCTATACCCACCACACCATTCGATTGTTACTAAATCGGGGAATCACCCAAATCTTTTTTGCCGAAACCCTAGCGCTTGATCACTTTCCACGACACGGGTAGTCGACGGTCGTGAGTGGGACCCACAGCTTCGTCGTCACTAGCCCGTCATTTTGCACCCACCCTCACCCTCCAATTCATTCCAGATCGACGGGACGACCAATTCACAATTGCCGACGGTTCATCGCCGATTTCCAGTCGATTCAGGTTGTGTTGAGGGTGGTGTGTGGTACCGTTGTGTTCGTCTCAACAAGCTCTACAATTTCCACTAAATCTCGAACCTCAACTGAACAGTTTTGAATCCGGCCACCTTTTTCGGCGAACTGCCGGCGGCAATGACGGCTGCGGCAGCTGGGCAGCCTCCGGGCGAGGTTGTCCAGTCCATTTCTTCTGATTTTCCACCTCTAATGACCCCCAATGCAATAATTCATTGACTTTGGATCAAAATGGTATTTTCCGGCGAACAACGCCACAAACATCGGGCGATACAGTGGTGCAGCCCCCATTGGCGGCATTTCAGCCCGGTCCTAAACCTGGAATTCAGTTTGCTCATGTTCTCCAATCATCATCTCCGACAAATGGATTAGAGGGTCCCTACAAAGCTCAGAACGGTCAAAAACCACCTCCGTTAGCACCTAAACAGGTAAATTATCTACACGGATAACCCACATTATTGCTTCAGAAATCTGAAATTGATGTGTTAATTGCGCGTCAAGAATTGAAATGGGCGGTGATAGGTAAATTTAGTCATGGAATGCCTCACATAGATGTTTTAAGGACTGAATTACCTAAACAGTTGAAACTGAAAGCCCAAGTTAGAATTGGTTATCTTTTTAGCCGTCATATTCTGATTCGATGCTCCATTGAAGAAGATTATGATACGCTTATGTCCATCTCTTCCAGCTTTGATATAAAAGACAAGAGGGAATCCTATCCTTTACGCACTATGAAATATGATGTTTCCTTTGACCCTACAAAAGAAACTAGTATAGCTTGGGCTTGGGTTTCATTCCCTAACCTTCCACCTGTTTACTTTGATGAGTCTATCCTGTTGTCTATTGCTTCTGTGGTGGGTAGACCCATTTGTGTTGATGCGGCAACCAAAAATATGACCCGTCCTAGTTGTGCTAAGGTTAAGGTCGAACTAGATTTGTTGCGTCAACATCCCAAAAATATCCAAATCCAAATTGCTACGGAAGGAGGAATTCAAACAAACTCTTACAAAATTCAGTTTGACTTTCCCCAAAGTATTGCACTAATTGTTCCCTTCAAGGACATGATGTGCACGGGTGTTGGAAACTCAATCCTGAGATGAAACCTTCGAAGGACAAAGAAAATACACATCCTGCTCCCCCTCCTCCAAAAGACAACCCACAAAACCCAAATCCCCTGGATAATCCAAACAAAACAAACAATCCATCCAAAAATCCAAATCCAGCCAAAGAAACCCCCAAAACTACAAATCAAGCCAAAGAAGCCCCCAAAAACCCAAATGACTGGCAAACAGTTGCCAGTAAAAAACGAAAGAAAAATACTCCACAAGTCCAAAAGCCAAAAACCAAAAATACTGGGAATCAAATCCAGCCCCAAAGATCTAAAGTTAGCCAAAAACAACCTCCAAACAAAAACACACAAGTCTCTATAGCACACCCCCCACAAATTACAATCACCCCCACTCCATTACCTACCCCCACACCTACTCCAATCCAGCAACAAAACCCCCATCCTTTTCAATTCATGGCACAACCCCTCCCCACCTTTGCTAGCACTTCCTCCACCTTACTTACCCCCACCCAGCCCCTCCTCACAATGCCTGCCCCGCACCCCCCTCTTCCTCAACCAAACCCACCAGATATCCCCACAGCACCTGAGACCACCCACCCTCCAACTCCTATTGAACCAAACCCACCAGAGACCACACCACACCTATCCCTACCCGACATCACACCCCTTATTCCACCAGAACCCATCCCACCTCCCACTGAACCTACCCCTCCTACACAAACTAGACCCTTCCCCCAACTCACCCTTACTCACCCTGTATCCCCACTGGATATTGGGAAAGCCAAATCTAAACGCCCTATATTTTCATCCGCTCCCTCTTCCCCTACAGCACCAAAATGGTTCCAACGTCGGGACCCTTTCTTGATTGGCATTAATCTTGAGCTACCTTCTTTAGCCAAAAATTTTGTGCCTTTGAACCAAGCTTGTACTAGCATTCCCTCTTCCGGTAGTGTGGGGAGAATTTGTGGTAAGGAGCTTGTTATTGCTGATAATGATGATGTTGAGGTGGAGCTTGATGCCCGCAAGGATTACATGATTGACGAAGATGATAATTTTGTTGACATGGCTGACTTGTTTGATGAGGATAGGGATACAGTGGTTGATAAACCAGCTATTAGAGACTTCACTCCTGAGGTATCGCCTTCTGCTATAGAGGATTCAGATCCTTTTATGGGCATAATACTCGAGGGTAAGGAAATCCCACAGGTTACACCAGCGCTACCGATTGGTTTGGATAGGGCTATTCCTATTAGGAACAGGGATATTCGTGGATCGTGAGGTCGCGAATGGTGATGAAGCTAATCGAGCGGTACGATTTTATCAACATCTTCATGGATGCGAGAAAGGCACAGTTGTGGCGTCAGAAAACAGCAGGTTTGACAGGCGCGAACAACTACGGCCCATCTTTGGATATCATTACAGAGGCTCTTCACGAGAAGCGATGCAGTTGCGACATCAGCCCTACACTCTTCATCGCACAGAGCAACAGATGATAGCAGATATGACACAACCAGGCAATGAAAAATACATGAAGATGGATACTAAGAAGTTAGATCGGACACTCAGGGCCATGACATATGCATTGCTAGCTCAGCCAGACCCAACCCCATTGATTCCAGTACAGAGTGCTGCTCCGAGGATTACACATCGGGAAACCTCATCCATCACTACTAGATCCAGATCCGCATCCCACCGGGACTCCTTTTACATGATCAGATTTTTAGAGTATTTGGGGATGACGGTGATGAGACACTTGATCAAGACTTTGTATGCCTGAGGTAGCTTATAGCTTTAGGCTTACATTGTATCTTCATTTTGTTTGTATCGCATTTGTAGTATCATCATCGAGTATGTTATAAACTCTGATGATCATTGCTTATTTGATTATCGCTTCTTTCTTTTTGCACTCCTGCTGATAAGCAGTGTATTTACCCCTACGGGGGCCCCATGTACTCTCCTTTTGATATATAAAATAACCTAGGCCCACAAGCCTAGTGGATTATCTAAAAAAAAAAAAAAAACTAAACCCTAAACCCTAAACCCTAAAACCCTAAACCCTAAACCCTAAACCCTAAACCCTAAACCCTAAACCCTAAACCCATCCAAAGCATTTGGCCTGATGGTCAGTGGCGCGGATACCCTGAAGCGAGGCGCGGGTTCGACTCCCTAATGCGAGGTGAGATTAATTCCATGCAATTTTATTCGAATGCTCTTAACCAAGGGTGAATAAAAAGGGTTGGGCGGCCGAGTACCGTCGGCTAAACGGATTCCTCTATACCTACAAGAGGGCCCACCGATTAAAAGGACACTAGGCAGGTCAAGCCCAGGAATTGGTTCAGTCTGACCTCAAACGGTATGGGGTCGGTTGTCTAAGCCGGAGGGGGTGCCTATTGTTAAGCAGACTCGAACTCAGGGCCTTCATGCACGTGGGGATAACATAAAAAATGACTAAATAATTAACCACTCAACGGCTAAATAAAGCCAACATTTTTTTTTTTTTTTTTTTTTTTAAATTTACGTGAACAGTAACCGCGGCGTGAACAGTGCCGCCGGCGGTTTTTCGCCATTTCCGGCCAGCTCCGGCGTCTACTGCCAACGGGACCACCACCAAAAGCTTCGTCTCATCTCCCCCGTCATTCCCATACCCACCACGATCGTCGACTCCTCCTAAATCGACGGAAAATTCAGATCGAAAATCGCCTAGGTTTCCGATCGTCCTTTTAGATTTTTCGGCGACCTCAGACATCCTCGACGGACGGGGGTGGCACCATCAGTTTCGTCTTCTCATCACCGTCATTTCTATACCCACCACACCCTTCGATTGTTACTCAATCGTCGAATCACCCAAATCATTCTTGCCGAAACCCTAGCCGCCGCCAGTCATTTTCCGGCGACACCAGGTACTGTCGACGGTCGTGAGTGGTACCCACATCTTCGTCGTCACTAGCCCATCATTTTGCACCCACCCTCACCCTCCAATTCATTCCAGATCGACGGGATGACCAATTCACAATTGCCGACGGTTCATCGCCGATTTTCGGTCGATTCAGGTTGTGTTGAGGGTGGTGTGTGGTACCGTTGTGTTCGTCTCAACAAGCTCTACAATTTCCACTAAATCCCGAACCTCAACTGAACAGTTTTGAATCCGGCCACCTTTTCGCTGACCGCTGGCAATGACATGCCGCCGCGGCTGGCGACCCGGGCGAGGTTGTCCAGTCCATTTCTTCTGATTTTCCACCTCTAATGACCCCCCAATGCAATAATTCATTGACTTTGGATCAAAATGGTATTTTCCTGCGAACAACGCCGCCAAACATTGGCGATGCAATGATAGTGCCAGTCATGTGGCATTTCACCGGTCTAAACTCGAATTCGGTTGCTCATGTTCTCCAATCATCATCTCCGACAAATGGATTAGAGGTCCTACAAAGCTCGAACGGTCAAAACCACCTCAAAGACCTAAACAGGTAAATTATCTACACGGAGAACCTACATTATTGCTTCAGAAATCTGAAATTGATGTGTTAATTGTGCGTCAAGAATTGAAATGGGCGGTGATAGGTAAATTTAGTCATGGAATGCCTCACATAGATGTACTAAGGACTGAATTACCTAAACAGTTGAAACTGAAAGCCCAAGTTAGAATTGGTTATCTTTTTAGCCGTCATATTCTGATTCGATGCTCCATTGAAGAAGATTATGATACGCTTATGTCCATCTCTTCCAGCTTTGATATAAAAGACAAGAGGGAATCCTATCCTTTACGCACTATGAAATATGATGTTTCCTTTGACCCTACAAAAGAAACTAGTATAGCCTGGGCTTGGGTTTCATTCCCTAACCTTCCACCTGTTTACTTTGATGAGTCTATCCTATTGTCTATTGCTTCTGTGGTTGGTAGACCCATTTGTGTTGATGCAGCAACCAAAAATATGACCCGTCCTAGTTGTGCTAAGGTTAAGGTCGAACTAGATTTGTTGCGTCAACATCCCAAAAATATCCAAATCCAAATTGCTACGGAATGAGGAATTCAAACAAACTCTTACAAGATTCAGTTTGACTTTCTCCCAAAGTATTGCACTAATTGTTCCCTTCAAGGACATGATGTGCGGGTGTTGAAACTCAATCACGAGATGAGACCTTCAAGGACAAAGAAAATACACATCCCGCTCCTCCTCCAAAAGACAACCCACAAAACCCAAATCCCCTGGATAATACAAACAAAACAAACAATCCACCCAAAAATCCAAATCCAGCAAAAGAAACCCCCAAAACTACAAATCAAGCCAAAGAAGCCCCCAAAAATCCAAATGACTGGCAAACAGTTGCTAGTAAAAAACGAAAGAAAAATACTACACAAGTCCAAAAGCCAAAACCAAAAATACTGAATCAAATTCAGCCCAAATATCTAAAGTTAACCAAAACAACCTCCAACAAAAACACACAAGTCTCTATAGCACACCCCACAAATTCCAATCACCCCCACTCCATTACCTACCCCCACACCTACTCCAATCCAGCAACAAAACCCCCATCCTTTTCAATTCATGGCACAATCCCTCCCCACCTTTGCTACCACCTCCTCCACCTTACCTACCCACACCCAGCCCCTCCTCACAATGCCTGCCCCTCACCCCCCTCTTCCTCAAACAAACCCGCCAGATATCCCCACCGCACCTGAGACCACCCAACCACCCCCCCCGATTGAACCAAACCCACCAGAGACCACACCACACCTATCACTACCCGACATCACACCCCTTATTCCACCAGAACCCATCCAACCTCCCACTGAACATACCCCTCCTACAGAAACTACACCCTTCCCCCAACTCACCCTTACTCACCCTGTATCCCCACTGGATATTGGGAAAGCCAAATACAAACACCCTATATTTTCTTCTGCACCCTCTACCCCTACAGCACCAAAAATTTTCCAAAGACGGTTCCCATTCTTGATTGGCATTAATCTTGAGCTACCTTCTTTAGCCAAGAATGTTGTGCCTTTGAACCAAGCTTGTACTAGCATTCCCTCATCCGGTAGTGTGGGGAGAATTTATGGTAAGGAGCTTATTGTGCGATAATGATGATGTTGAGGTGGAGGTTGATACCCATGAGAATACATGGTAGCGAAGATGATAATTTTGTTGACATGGTGACTTGTTTGATGAGGATAGAGATACGGTGGTTGACAAACCAGTATAAGAGACTTCACTCACGAGGTATCGCCTTGTATAGAGGATTCGGATCCTTTTATGGGCATAATACTCGAGGTAAGGAGATCCCAGTTACACCAAGCTACCGATTGGTTTGGATAGGGCTATTCCTATTAGAACGTGGATATTCGTGGATCGAGGTCGCGAATGGTGATGAAGCTAACCGAGCGGTACGATTTTATCAACATCTTCATGGATGCGAAAAACAGATTGTGGCGTCGAAAGCGAGGTTTGACAGCGCAAACAACTACGGCCCATCTTTGGATATCATTACGAGGCTCTTCACAGAGGCGATGCAGTTGTAGACATCACCCTACACACTTCATCGCACGCAGCAAATGATGATAGCAGATATGACACAACCAGCAATGAAAAATACATGAAGATGGATACTAAGAAGTTAGATCGGACACTCGGGGCCATGCGGATGCATTGCTAGCTGCGGACCTACCCCATTGATTCCGATCAGAGTCTTGCTCGAGAATTACACATCTGCAACCTCATCCATCACTACTAGATCCGGATCCGTCCGGACCAGGACTCCTTTTACATGATCGATTTTTAGAGTATTTGGGGATGAGAGATGACACTTGAAGACTTTGTATGCGGAGGTAGCTTAGCTTTAGGCTTACATTGTATCTTCATTTTGTTTGTATCCGCATTTGTAGTATCATCATCGAGTATGTTATAAACTCGGTGATGATCATTGCTTATTTGATTATTGCTTCTTCTTTCTTTTTGCACTCCTGCTGATAAGCAGTGTATTTCCCCCTACGGGGGCCCCATGTACTTTCCTTTTGATATATAAAATAACCTAGGCCCACAAGCCTAGTGGATTACCTAAAAAAAAAAAAAACTAAACCCTAAACCCTAAACCCTAAAACCCTAAACCCTAAAACCCTAAACCCTAAACCCTAAAACCCTAAAACCCTAAAACCCTAAACCCTAAACCCTAAACCCTAAACCCTAAAACCCTAAAACCATAAACCCTAAAACCCTAAAACCCTAAACCCTAAACCCTAAACCCTAAACCCTAAACCATCCAACAGCATTTGGCCCAATGGTCAAAGGTTAGGCTAAGGATACCATGTGTGGGAGGTCAAGGGTTCGATTCCCCATATCAACAGAGGTGAGATTAATTGTCATTCTGCAGGGGCAAAGGGAGTAGCTAACTCTAAGTCTCTAACACGGATGGAATTACTCATAAAAAATCCTCCAAACGTGTAGGGACAAGCGGAGGGCGATTCCGTAGGTCGGTAGGAGAAGTGCGTTGATAAGGAGGATTCGAACCGAGACCACCCGCTAAACATGACTAATAATTAACCACTCAACGGCTAAATAAAGCCAACATTTAATCCAACAGCATTTGGCCCAATGGTCAAAGGTTAGGCTAAGGATACCATGTGTGGGAGGTCAAGGGTTCGATTCCCCATATCAGCAGAGGTGAGATTAATTGCCATTCTGCAGGGGCAAAGGGAGTAGCTAACCCTAAGTCTCTAACACGGATGGAATTACTCATAAAAAATCCTCCAAACGTGTAGGGACAGCGGAGGCGATTCCGTAGTCGGTAGGAGAAGTGGTCCTGATAAGGAGGATTCGAACCCGAGACCACGCTAAAAATGACTAATAATTAACCACTCAACGGCTAAATAAAGCCAACATTTTATCCAACAGCATTTGGCCCAATGGTCAAAGGTTAGGCTAAGGATACCATGTGTGGGAGGTCGAGGTTCGATTCCCATATCAGAGGTGAGATTAATTGCCATTCTTCGCAGGGCAAAGGAGTAGCTAACCCTAAGTCTCTAACACGGATGGAATTACTCATAAAAATCCTCCAAACGTGTAGGGACAAGCGGAGGCGATTCCGTAGTCCAGCTGGAGGGGTGCATTGATAAGGAGGATTCGAACCGAGACCACGCGCTAAAAATGACTAATAATTAACCACTCAACGGCTAAATAAAGCCAACATTTATCCAACAAAGATTTGGCCCAATGGTCAAAGGTTAGGCTAAGGATACCATGTGTGGAGGTCAAGGTTCGATTCCCATGCCAGAGGTGAGATTAATTGCCATTCTGGGGCAAAGGAGTAGCTAACCTAAGTCTCTAACACGGATGGAATTACTCATAAAAATCCTCCAAACGTGTAGGGACAAGCGGAGGCGATTCCAGGTCGGGCGGAGGTGCATTGATAAGGAGGATTCGAACCCGAGACCACGCGCTAAAAATGACTAATAATTAACCACTCAACGGCTAAATAAAGCCAACATTTTTATCCAAAGCATTTGGCCTGATGGTCAAAGGTGAGCGGCGGATACCCCCTTGAGCAGGAGACCGTGGGTTCGATTCCCCTTAACAGCAGGGTGAGATTAATTCCTTGCAATTTTATTCGAATGCTCTCAAACGAGGGTGAATAAAAAGGGGTTGGGCCCGGCTTCGAGTACCAGTGTCAGCTAAACGGATTCCTCTATACCTACAAGAGGGGCCCACTGATTAAAAAGGACACTCGAAACGCGTCCAAGCCCAGCGAGGAATCGTTCGTCTGACCTCAAACGGTATGGGGCCGGTTGTCTAAGCCGGAGGGGGTGCCTATTTTTAAGCCGACTCGAACTCAGGGCCTTCATGCACGTGGGGATAACATAAAAAAATGACTAAATAATTAACCACTCAACGGCTAAATAAAGCCAACATTTTATCCAAAGCATTTGGCCTGATGGTCAAAGGTGAGCGGCGGATACCCCCTTGAGCAGGAGACCGTGGGTTCGATTCCCCTTAACAGCAGGGTGAGATTAATTCCTTGCAATTTTATTCGAATGCTCTCAAACGAGGGTGAATAAAAAGGGGTTGGGCCCGGCTTCGAGTACCAGTGTCAGCTAAACGGATTCCTCTATACCTACAAGAGGGGCCCACTGATTAAAAAGGACACTCGGAACGGGTCCAAGCCCAGCGAGGAATCGTTGGTCTGACCTCCAAACGGTATGGGGCCGGTTGTCTAAGCCGGAGGGGGTGCCTATTGTTAAGCCGACTCGAACTCAGGGCCTTCATGCACGTGGGGATAACATAAAAAAATGACTAAATAATTAACCACTCAACGGCTAAATAAAGCCAACATTTATATCCAACAGCATTTGGCCCAATGGTCAAAGGTTAGGCTAAGGATACCATGTGTGGGAGGTCAAGGGTTCGATTCCCATGCCAGAGGTGAGATTAATTGTCATTCTGCAGGGGCAAAGGGAGTAGCTAACCCTAAGTCTCTAACACGGATGGAATTACTCATAAAAAATCCTCCAAATGTGTAGGGACAAGCGGAGGGCGATTCCGTATGTCCAGGCCGGAGGGGGGGTCTGTTGATAAGGAGGATTCGAACCCGAGACCACGCGCTAAAAATAACTAATAATTAACCACTCAACGGCTAAATAAAGCCAACATTTTTATCCAACAGCATTTGGCCCAATGGTCAAAGGTTAGGCTAAGGATACCATGTGTGGGAGGTCAAGGGTTCGATTCCCATGCCAGAGGTGAGATTAATTGCCATTCTGCAGGGGCAAAGGGAGTAGCTAACCCTAAGTCTCTAACACGGATAAAATTACTCATAAAAAATCCTCCAAACGTGTAGGGACAAGCGTAGGGTGATTCCGTAGGTCCAGGCCGGAGGGGGGGGTCTGTTGATAAGGAGGATTCGAACCCGAGACCACGCGCTAAAAATGACTAATAATTAACCACTCAACGGCTAAATAAAGCCAACATTTTACGTGGGGATAACATAAAAAAATGACTAAATAATTAACCACTCAACGGCTAAATAAAGCCAACATTTTTGTCTCAAATCCCGTCCGTGAACAGTGTCACCGCCGCAGTGAACAGTGCCGCCGCGACATTTCACTGTTTCCGGCCTTCTCCGGTGGCTTTTGCCGACGAGACCACCACCAATATATTCGTCTGAATCTCCTCTTTCATTTCATCATACCCCCGTTCGTCGATTTATACTCAGGCATCGTCGATTTGTCCCGCAAGAACTGGATCGAAAACCCCTGTTTCGATTTGATTTTCTGAAGATTCCGGCGAACAGGGGTTAAATCGACGGGAGTGAGGCATACCATCATCATCCCCATAACATTGCCGTCATTTTGATACCAACCCCGTTCCTCAAACCTACTCCGATAACCACAGCCACCCCATCGGAAAACCGCAAAACCCTAGCCGCCGCCACTCATTTTCCGGCGACTACAGGTACATTCGACGGTCGTGAGTGGTACCATCACCTTCACCGTCTTCAGCCCGTCATTTTCCACCCACCCTCACCCCTCAATTCTGTCCAGATCGCCGGGACACCCATTTCGATTTTTCCGACGGTTCGTGGACGAATTCCGATCGTTTCAGGTATCTTCGTGGGTCGTGGGTGGTACCATTGTGTTCGTCTCAACAAGCACTACAATTCCCACTAAACGCCGACGCTCAACACTCGTTTTTTCACAACTGCCATTTTTTCCGCAAGTCTGGCGATGGAGGCTGCTGGTCAAGGCGACCCTGCTGAGGTTGTCCAGCCCATTTCTTCTGATTTTCCACCTCTAATGACCCCCCAATGCAACAATTCATTGACTTTGGATCAAAATGGTATTTTCCGGCGAACACCTCCGCCAAACAATGGCGGTACAGCGGTGGTGCCGCCTCCTATGGCGGCAATTCCGACCGGTCCTAAACCTGGAATTCAGTTTGCTCATGTTCTACAATCAACACCTCCGACAACTGGATCAGCGGGTCCCAACAAAGCTCAGAACGGTCAAATACCACCTCCGTTAGCACTTAAACAGGTAAATTATCTACACGGAGAACCTACATTATTGCTTCAGAAATCTGAAATTGATGTGTTAATTGCGCGTCAAGATTTGAAATGGGCGGTGATAGGTAAATTTAGTCATGGCATGCCTCACATAGATTTTTTGAGGACTGAATTACCTAAACAGTTGAAATTGAAAGCCCAAGTTAGAATTGGTTATCTGTTTAGCCGTCATATTCGATTCGATGCTCCATCAAGAAGATTATGATACGCTTATGTCCATCTCTTCCAAATTTTGATATAAAAGACAAAAGGGAATCCTATCCTTTACGCACTATGAAATATGATGTTTCATTTGACCCTACAAAAGAAACTAGTATAGCTTGGGCTTGGGTTTCATTCCCTAACCTTCCATCTGTCTACTTTGATGAGTCTATCCTATTGTCTATTGCTTCATGGTGGGTAGACCCATTTGTGTTGATGCGCAACCAAAAATATGACCCGGCCCTAGTTGTGCTAAGGTTAAGGTCGAACTAGATTTGTTGCGTCAACATCCCAAAAATATCCAAATCCAAATTGCTACGGAAGGAGGAATTCAAACAAACTCTTACAAGATTCAGTTTGACTTTCTCCCAAAGTATTGCACTAATTGTTCCCTTCAAGGACATGATGTGCACGGGTGTTGAAAACTCAATCCTGAGATGAGACCTTCGAAGGACAAAGAAAATACATATCCTGCTCCCCCTCCTCCAAAAGACAACCCACAAAACCCAAATCCCCTGGATAATCCAAACAAAACAAACAACCCACCCAAAAATCCAAATCCAGCCAAAGAAACCCCCAAAAATACACATCAAGCCAAAGAAGCCCCCAAAAATCCAAATGACTGACAAACAATGCAAGAAAAACGAAAGAAAATACTCCACAAGTCCAAAAGCCAAAACCAAAAATCTGGAATCAAATCCAAATTTAAATATCTAAAGTTAACCAAAACAACCTCCAAACAAAAACACACAAGTCTCTATAGCACACCCCCCAGAAATTCCAATCACCCCCAATCCATTACCTACCCCCACACCTACTCCAATCCATCAACAAAACCAACCTCCTTTTCAATTCATGGCACAATCCCTTCCCACCATTTCTAGCACCTCCTCCGTTTTACCTATCCCCAGCCGCCCTACTATAACCCAACCACTTACCACAACTCAAACCCCACCTGAGACCTCCCACCCTCTCCCTCCTATTGAACAAACCCACCAGAGACCACACCACACCTATCCCTACCCGACATCACACCCCTTATTCCACCAGAACCCATCCCACCTCCTACTGAACCTACCCCTCCTACAGAAACTACACCCTTCCCCCCACTCACCCTTACTCACCCAGTATCCCTACTGGATATTGGGAAAGCCAAATCTAAACGTCCTATATTTTCCTCCGCACCCTCTTCCCCTACAGCACCAAAATGGTTCCAACGTCGGGACCCATTCTTGATTGACTTTAATCTTGAGCTACCTTCTTTAGCCAAGAATTTTGTGCCTTTGAACCAGGCTTGTACTAGTATTCCCTCTTCCGGTAGTGTGGGGAGAATTTGTGGTAAGGAGCTTGTTATTGCTGATAATGATGATGTTGAGATGGAGGTTGATACCCGCAAGGAATACATGCTTGACGAAGATGATAATTTTGTTGACATGGCTGACTTGTTCGATGAGGATAGGGATACAGTGGTTGACAAACCAGCTATAAGAGACTTCACTCCTGAGGTATCGCCTTCTGCTATAGAGGATTCAGATCCTTTTATGGGCATAATACTCGAGGGTAAGGAGATCCCACAGGTTACACCAGCGCTACCGATTGGTTTGGATAGGGCTATTCCTATTAGGAACATGGATATTCAGGATCAGAGGCTGCGAATGGTGATGAAGCTAACTGAGCAGTGCACAGATTTTATTAACATCTTCATGGATGCGAGAAAGGCACAGTTGTGGCGTCAGAAACAGGCATGTTTGACAGGCGCGAACAACTACGGCCCATCTTTGGATATCATTACAGAGGCTCTTCAGAAGCGATGCAGTTGCAGGCACATCAGCCCTACACTCTTCATCGCACAGAGAAACAGATGATAGCAGATATGACACAACCAGACAATGAAAAATACATGAAGATGGATACTAAGAAGTTAGATCGGACACTCAGGGCCATGACAGATGCATTGCTAGCTCAGCCAGACCCAACCCCATTGATTCCAGTACAGAGTGCTGCTCCGAGGATTACACATCGGGCAACCTCATCCATCACTACTAGATCCGCATCCGCATCCGGACCGTGACTCCTTTTACATGATCAGATTTTTAGAGTATTTGGAGGATGACAGAGATGAGACACTTCAGATTGAAGACTTTGTATGCCCGGAGGTAGCTTATAGCTTTAGGCTTACATTGTATCTTCATTTTGTTTGTATCCGCATTTGTAGTATCATCATCGAGTATGTTATAAACTCGGTGATGATCATTGCTTATTTGATTATTGCTTCTTCTTTCTTTTTTCACTCCTGCTGATAAGCAGTGTATTTCCCCCTACGGGGGCCCCATGTACTTTCCTTTGATATATAAAATAACCTAGGCCCGCAAGCCTAGTGGATTATCTAAAAAAAAAAAAAATCCTAAACCCTAAACCCTAAACCCTAATAGCTGAATCATTTACAGTCACCAGGAAAACATCAGC
This sequence comes from Przewalskia tangutica, assembly GCA_029844215.1. Classification (NCBI taxonomy): domain Eukaryota; kingdom Viridiplantae; phylum Streptophyta; class Magnoliopsida; order Solanales; family Solanaceae; genus Przewalskia; species Przewalskia tangutica. The sequence continues at coordinate 136,929,602 of CM056722.1, read as the reverse complement.
ACATCTATGGTACTCCTCTTCAGCAGTACAAACTTTAGATTCGATCTCATCAACTTCATTCTTGGAAGCACCTCGGAGAGCTCTTAGCTCATTCAAATTATTCTTCACCTCCTTGACAGATCGACTGGAAGCTGATAGTTTGCCTTGTTATCCTTTTCAGTTAAGACAAGATCAAAATGTTCCTTGGCCCTTAATAATGACTTTGAGTTTTCAACTTATGTGGCATTATCGGCAAAGGCTGATCGTGCTTGATCATAGGAAGTGCAAGCTTAAATATAGAATCCAATAAGTTCTTCAAAGGGGAAATATCCATACCCTTTCCATCCATCTCCTCGAGAATCACTTGGACCTCTTCTTCAAGAGAAGACGAACAATCTACAGTAAGGTTGGAAAGTTTATCTTGGATCTTTTTCCACGCTTCCAAAATGAAATTCTATCGAAGCTCGACAAAACTTTCTTCCATAAAAAATGGACATAGTGGTTGTTGGTCGTTTGTGAGAATCGAGTCCCAATTTTGCTTTAGTCGCAACAAGAGGAATAAAAGTGGTCTCTTATTCTGATTTAGATGTTGGAAGTGGTCCCCGTGAGTCTAGCCCTACTACAGATTCATAACTATCTTGTGGCTTGCTTTGGCTGGGATATACCAAATATTGACGTTTCTTGGCTACATAGAAATGATAAACAATTAGTAAAAGCCACTAAGATATACTTAGTAAACTAAAAACAAAAAAAAAGTTGATTTTTATCATACCTCTTTGATATATGATGTCATAGTCCTCGAAGGTCTACCAATGTTGTCAGAAATTTCAATCACATGTGAATTATGGTTTTCCAATCTGCTTGGACATGCTCTCACTCTCTTAAAATACGATCTCCAAGACTACTATCACTTTCATCTGAAGATGGTTGCTTGCTAAAAGCTTGATGGGTCTGCGTAATTGTCTCTTCTTTTTTAACTTCCTTATGTGAAGATCTCTTACTTTTTTGTAGAAAAACCACCTTCGACTGCAAAACGGGAGGCTTGTTAATCGCCAAAGCCCCATTTGCACGCTTTTGGAAAACATTTGAAACCAGTTCAACAACATTCACCAAGAATTACCTGTGATTTTCAAGAAAGGTTCCATGCACTTTTTCCCACTAGGACTTATAATTGACTGATGTAATTTTCTTCAAAGTGGACCCACTAGGAGGAAATGTTGCCTTTGCCCTGGATTTGTTTAGCACACACATTCGTGCAAGTCTTAATTTGTCGTCCAATGAAGCCTCGCGAAAAACTTTATCCAGTTGACCGGGGACATCTTGGAAATAACCAAATTGGCGGCTGAACCTATGAGGACAGTAAGACTCAATAATGAAGACTGCACCATCCCTCAAAGGAAGATAGTTTGAGCGAATACTCAAAAAGTTACTCGACTGATACTCCTTTTCTGTGCCATCATCATGGTAGTGGTGCGGGTCAGGACTATTAATCATTGTTGAGTCCCTAGCGGTAGTATTTTGTTAGGTCTAAAACACACAAATAAGACACAACAGAAGTTTAATTTTTTTTTTGTTAACTTACTTGCCCAACAAAGTCGTCTGGTATGATTACGTCGCAATTGAAATCTGTGAAGACATGAAATATAAACTTACAGTTGATATTTTGAATCTCTACTAAAAGGTGCGCACACGATTGTCTCTTCGGGTGTAAGCCTTCGCTATGGTATACTCCTTTGTCAGGAAAGCCATGAAATCTTGGCAGAGTTTTGAGAGGATTTTAATCTCTTAAACTCTAAGTTCAGAAAGTAAGAAAGTATGTGACAATTCTATGCAGAATTGGTGTAACCTGAATTATGAGGTTAAGTGATGAATATATAGGGAGATTAGGTTTTAAATCAGACTGAGATTAGGCTTAAAAACCTGTCCCAAAATTGAGTTGCGGTGGGCCAGTCAAACTGGGCCCACTGCCGTACCAACGCCGCGGCTCAGCCTCCTAGGCGCCACGGCGCCTCCCTTGGTTTTCCAATATTTCTGCACGTTTTAATTTTGATTAAATCCAAAATCTAATTTTGACTTAATTAAATAATTTTCATCAAATGAAATTTATCTCATAATTTATTATTGGTTGAAATATCTCGATACTAAATCGAATATTTTATCCTCTCTCAATATACCCTTAGGCCGAAAAAACAATAGACTTAGTGTGACCCTTTAGGCCTTCTCACATCGACACTTAATCACATTAAGGTTCACAAGGAACTCCTAGACTCCGCCGGTGACGAACTCAATGTGTGAAATACGTTTACAAGACTCATAGTAAACACAACCTCTATGCGGGATGATAAATTCCTTTCATTCTCAACACACTCGATCAAGCTTAGGATTTGCCAAGGGTCTATCCAAATGGCTTGATCACTTTATCTCATCTATATTAGTCGACAACTAGATCATATCTTAAATATGTCTCTTGCATTGGCCAATGACTTAGTCGACCTAATATCACTGAGAAGCTGAGTGTTCACTCGAATATCTACTCGAGGAATAAATCATATTCTTGGCTCAACTACCACCTTAGTCTGTATTGCAATGTACCCAATTCAAGCCATGTCTTATCCTATAAGGAATTTAAGCTTAGGATAGGATCAAAGTACATTACTCTACAAACCAGGTGCGTATTGACCTCAAGTAAAAGGACATTTATCTCCCACATGCGGATAATACTCTAGACATGTATAACAAATATGTCACGCCCCGAACCCCGGGCCCGTGACTGGTGCCCTACCTGGGCACCCTTCTACCTTAACAATACAAGTAAACTGCGGAAATTAAATAACACCTCATTTTTTTTTTCTTTTAAAACAACCAGATGCGTGCGAGCAAAGCCGACAAAGGCGCCATATATACATAACCAAAAGACACTACACCGTCGTGAGTCCAATCCACATATGAATACATACCTCTAGGAGTTAAATCAAATGTGACGGACAAGGCCCCGGTACCAGCTGTACAAAGCATCTTGAAGGACATATACCAAAAGATAAACTCTGGATAGAGGAGCTATCCAAAAACCACGGCGAGGATCCTACACTGCCGATCACCAAACAGCGTACCTAAACTCGCGGCGTAACGCGGCCCGAAGGAGGTCGATGCGAAGAATGTACCAAGTATGTGAACAATAAATCAGAATGAAATCATAACGATCTAAACAAAACAGAGACATGTATGATAGCCAACCTACTGATAAAACACATAGCGGTCATATCAAGTCGTGGCCTTGACCTCCGAGTCACTACTCGGATATAACTATGGGTCTCACGCCCATAATATCAATCATGCGTGGAATCCTTCGCCACCGCCGCGATCCATGATATAACATAACATCAAGTCCCACCGGTGGTATAGCATCTTGGGGGTTTACCCCTCACTTATACTCTTACCCTGGAGAAGGTGGTAAAGCAGGTGGTATAGCATCTTGGGGGTTTACCCCTCACTTATACTCTTACCCTGGAGGAGGTGGTATAACGTCTTGGGGCTTGCCCCTCATTTATACTCTTACCCTATCTCAACCGGCCGTCAAACAACACATAAAGCAGGTGGTACAGCGTCTTGGGGGTTTACCCCTCACTAATACTCTTACCCTGGAGGAGGTGGTATAACGTCTTGGGGCTTGCCCCTCATTTATACTCTTACCCTATCTCGACCGACCATCAAACAAGACATAAGCACTACCATGTCTTCTATAAAAATCCGGGAATTTAACCCAAGTACTACAAGTAACGGAAGCATACCCGTGGAATCTCACATCACTGTCATGCGTCCGGTAACTTCTGACAAGACAGGCCACCTTCAACCGGAGTCGCGACAACTTAATAAAACATAATACTTGCACTCAAAGGCTATTACCAGCACATATAGGCAAGTTCTCAATTAACCAAGCCAAAGTACTTATCAAGGCACACATAGGATAATTCTCATTTTATCAAGCCAAAGTACTAATCAAGGCATACATAGAATAATTCTCTTTTAACAAGTCAAAGTACTTATCAAGGCACACTTAGACAAATTCTCAATTTATCAAGCCAAAGTACTAATCAAGGCATACATAGAATAATTCTCTTTTAACAAGTCAAAGTACTTATCAAGGCACACTTAGACAAATTCTCAATTTATCAAGCCAAAGTACTAATCAAGGCATACATAGAATAATTCTCTTTTAACAAGTCAAAGTACTTATCAAGGCACACTTAGACAAATTCTCAATTTATCAAGCCAAAGTACTAATCAAGGCATACATAGAATAATTCTCTTTTAACAAGTCAAAGTACTTATCAAGGCACACTTTAGACAAATTCTCAATTTATCAAGCCAAAGTACTACATACGTACATTCTTTTATAAAAGACTCCTTTCTATGTAAAGCTCCAAGATACTAACACCCGTAGTATCAAGGCGTGTCTATTTTTCAAAGTAAGTTACTACACTTTTAGAAAACTCATTTCAAAGCTTGAAATCAAGTAACTCCAAATTTTCACAATCTAGGCAACTTATGCCGATTAATCAAAATAGACAACTTTCTAACCTTCCATAAAGCCGTTATAACCAACTTCCCATAAAGCCGTTATAACCCTTTATGGTTTTAGACATATCCATTCCTTCAATAACCAAGAGACTTATACTATTAAAACCAAGTATCACATACTTACAAATCAAGTTCTTAACTTTCAAAAATACTTCAAGTCTCTTAATAGTTAGAAAACAAGTTTTCTTCTACTTTTTTTAAACCTCAAGTAACTTCACCCTTAGCACAAGTTACTTCTCTTAAATCATGTCATTTCTCCTCTTTTAAATCAAATAATTAAATCACTCCTTTGACTCCCCTAAAGTCATTATAATGACCTTTAGGTTTTAGAACTAAGGCACTAGCCAAAAGATTTGGAAACCACTTCCTTTTCAAGTCTCTATGCACTTTAAGAAAAATACCTTCACTTTTAAGAATCCAAACTTCCTAAGGAAATGGATTATACTACTTACAATTTAAACATCAAAGTACACTCGGAAGTACATAGAACAAATTCTATTTTAGGCAAATCCAAATACAAGCAAGGAATGGATCATTCATGAGTAGGACTTACTTTCTTTATTCTAAGGAATCATGCTAGAAGAGGAGATAGTTCACATACCTTTTACTAATATCCACAAGCTGCCGAATACGCCGTGCGTAAGTGTCAACCTATAATGGTCACAACAAGACTATCAACTTCTAGTCTCAACGTAGAATAATACTAAGTATAGGGTCTCTAATTCTACGGAAAATCGGGCAAAGACTTCCTTTGGTTCTACTCACTTTGCCACCTTTTTCAAGGTCGAATACAATAACCAACACGCCACATTTAAGGCTCCAAACAACAACCAAACAAAGGGGATTACACTCCTTACAATACGTGTAAAATTCCGCCCCACAATTCATACGAAATAGTCTAAGGCACACTAGCCAATTCTCGGCCAACTTACATAGCAACACTAAGTATTTTCCAATCCTTTTCCAATTCCAAGCTCTAAGGTCTAACATGTTATCTAGTCATAAACAACTTCAACAACTACAATTTCCTTCTTTATACAACATGCGACGCTTAGACTAATAATCAACTTGAATTGTAATCTTAACGCTAAACATGCTAGTTTTCGGATTAGGGTTCCAATAGCCAATAAACATATCAAACTTCATACTATATAACACATGCTTGCTAAAATCCATAGCTACAACAATAAGTAAGCCTTAACTATTAAAACGACAAAATTTATACCTTTCAAAGCCCTTAAAATTTCCAAGATTCGAAGTCGCGCCTTAGCAATTCTTAGCTCCATTCCTTAGGTTCCAATCCGCTCCACGCACTCCTTAGCGGCCTATGAAGAACCCATCTTCAAGTTCCAACTTCAAAGTTGAAGAACTCCCTTAGTTTCCGCCATGACTAACGTAAAAATACGTTTTTTCCGAAATCTTTCTATTGAGGTAACCTTACAATACCCTTGGGGACATTGGGTTAAAGTCTTGTGGCTAATGGAGGAAAATTACAAAATTTTCTTGTGAGGGAGGCCTGGCGAGAGCTCCATGTGAAGAACAAGGTGTGTGATTTTTCTAAGTGTAGAAATGAGCTTGTCTTGCACTAGCTTAGCACTTATAACACTATGGATGGCTTAGATAAAAACACTTGTGAGGCTAAGATGAAAATCACATGGATCAAGCTTATGTGGCAAGTTGACAAGTCAACAATGTCAAGCTTAGCAAGACTTATCTTCCACCATGGTAAATGACCATTTTACCCTTGGAATAATTCGACCAAGACCATGTGGGGGTGCCACGTGTCGCCCTCTCATTCGTCCATAAAAATTCTGTAACTCTCGTGGGCCCCACAAAACATAAAATTCCTCGGGTGGGCCCCACGTGACCAAATCCGTAAAAATAAATTTCCATAATATTAATAAGTTCCATACTCTTCAAATAATGTATTTTGAGAATCCAATTCTCAACAACGAACATTTTTCCTTTCCGACGTCCGGAAGATTTTCCGTCGGAAAAACAATTTTTCCTTTAGTACAAATTTCCAAGTCTTGTGTTCCTTACGTACCTTCACTTACACATGTCCTGAACTTACGGGGTGTAACAAAATAATTTATCAGTAGTGCATGCCAATACCCTCTAAGAGCATCCATGTGTCCATCACTAGTAACTATTACTAGTAGTAAGTGAGACATACTACATTCTTAGAGAATGTAGTGCGGACATCATGCTTATAATATATCATTGATATCTCATTCTCAATGATCATCGGTCTAGGCTACTTTAAGAACTATGTTCTATCATTAATATCTCATCTTATCGATAATGACGTTTAGTTCAAGGGATGCACATTAGTGAATAATACAAACAATCAAATAATAATTCAGTAATTGCAATGTCATAAATATATTAATCTCATTAATAATACGAATGTTTTCAAGTACACTTGTCCCTAAAATGATTGTCTCTAGGACATATATACTTTCACAAGCAATACTATCGCCTTTGTGAATGCGCTTCCTCACATCTTCTTTGCCAAAATACTGTAGCATCCTCACTGAATATGAGGCCATGGCATGGTCGGTGGCGCAATTGGTAATAGATAATGAGTCTTGAAGTAATAAGCCAACCAAGCATACACATAATGGGCGGGAAGAAAGCAAGATCAAGTTGTGGATACCACGAAATTGTATTGAGCCCTATAACTACTAGCTAAGGCTATCGCAAGGCTAGGTCTTCGTTCACACGCCATATGACACACAATCTTAAAAATACCGGGATGAATAAAGTCCCCCCTTTTAGGAGTACAAATACACATAACCAACAAGACAAAAGGCATCAAATATTTTTCGTCCATTTACGATCCTTAACTTATAATTTACGGAATAAGGCTTCTTGACGATCGACCACTAACGTCCTCGTCGATTGCCCCCATTGGATTGTGTGACGATTTGAAACGAGCGGATTTCCTTTCTTTTATTGGAAAATGTTGTTCATGTTGGATTTAGAGACGCCTAATTACAATAATTAAGTTGGACATACGTGCATTATGATTATGATATCAAATACTGTCGCAAGATTACATTTATATAATGATTAAAATATGTCAAGCAATGTGATTAATTAAGTCATGGCATTATACATATTTCAATAAGGATTTGGACACAAATACATATAGAATAATGTTAATCAATTATAATTGTTAATGGACCAATTATAGTTGATTAAAATAATAGCAGTGATAAATGTAGGCTAAATAAGGAAAATTGAATCTTTCTGGTTTATTCCATTGTTATACCAATGCATTTATAGTCCTGCTAAGGGTTTACACTGCTATAAAAGGGTTGGGTCTCCATAGCCTTGAACTCATGATGATTCTCCACAGTCTTGCTCCATAAAAGACTAGACATTCTGCCTTCAATTTGTGAGACAGAAATAAGTAAGAGAGAGTTCAAGAGTTTTGGAAGGACTCACTAGCCAAGTAATTTGTCGGTTGAGCGTGCGAGCAAGTCAATCAAGCCATCTTCATCGATTCCTTTGATATTGCTTGGGAGGCAATAGACGGAAGGCCATAAAGATGGAAAGTAAGTAGTTTCAGCTGTGCTTATTTCATTCTTACATTGATCTATGTTAAGGTTTTAAGTAAATTAGAAAAACCTGACATAAAGAATTAACAGTTCATACTCTGAAGTCTTCTTACACCAAAACTTTACCCATTCTCTTACAGGAACATTTGGGTTATTGCTGTCACCCTCTCATAACTGATGAAAGGTATCAAATAAATTCTCATGGCTTTGAGGAGATACCTCTTGTCATACCATTACGCCTGTAAGTTCTACGACGTTTGGCACAACCTCCTCATAAGGCGTTCCTGCTATGGGTAGACTACCAATTGCATATAAATCCCAAATTGATATGGATATTTCTCTAGGTGAGGTAAGTAATGTATTCATAATCAGACACCAAGCTTTGCAGCATGCTTGCATGATGTTCGTTTTACGATCGTAAGTGAAGAGTTATCTATATACAACATCATAAATTTTTGCGTCTTTCAAAGCATTGCAACTCCTGCTAAGTGTTGGAACTTGTAAAAGAAGAATAAATAAAGTGATTAAAAAATAAGCGTTGCGATTTTAGCGCGCCTTGGCCAGGCGAGAGCGGCGCTGAACAGTGCCAAAGTTCCCATCGACAGCGCCACGGCGCCAAAACTTCAGAGGTCTGCAGGAGTTTCTGTAGGGATTTGTTGGGTGTAAAACATACAAGTAAGGCACAGCGGAAGTTTAAAAAAATTTGAGTAAACTTACTTGCTCCAACAAACGTTTCTGGTATGATTATGCGATAATTCAAATCTGCAAAGACATAAAAGAAAACTTACAGTCTTTACTAAAAGATGCGCACGCGATTGTCAATCCGGGTGCAAGCCTTGCTTCAGTATATTCCTTTGCCCAAGAAAGCTAGGAAATCTTGGCAGAGGTTTGAGAGAATTTATTTCCTGAACTCTAAGTTCAGAAAGTGAAAAATCAGTTCTACTGAAATTATGGGTTAAGTGTCAAATATATAGTGAGGAAACCCTAAACCTACTGAAATTTCAGTAGAACTGATTTTTCACTTTCTGAACTTAGAGTTCAGGAAATAAATTCTCTCAAACCTCTGCCAAGATTTCCTAGCTTTCTTGGGCAAAGGAATATACTGAAGCAAGGCTTGCACCCGGATTGACAATCGCGTGCGCATCTTTTAGTAAAGACTGTAAGTTTTCTTTTATGTCTTTGCAGATTTGAATTATCGCATAATCATACCAGAAACGTTTGTTGGAGCAAGTAAGTTTACTCAAAAAAAATTTAAACTTCCGTTGTGCCTTACTTGTATGTTTTACACCCAACAAATCCTGCAACTCCCCGCACTGAAGTTTTGGCGCCGCGCGCCGATGGGAACTTTGGCACTGCTCAGCGCCGCGTCTGCCTCAGCGCAATTCTAAAATCGCAACGCTTATTTTTTAATCACTTTATTTATTCTTCTTTTACAAGTTCCAACACTTAGCAGGAGTTGCAATGCTTTGAAAGACGTAAAAATTTATGATGTTGTATATAGATAACTCTTCACTTACGATCGTAAAACGAACATCATGCAAGCATGCTGCAAAGCTTGGTGTCTGATTATGAATACATTACTTACCTCACCTAGAGAAATATCCATATCAATTTGGGATTTATATGCAATTGGTAGTCTACCCATAGCAGGAACGCCTTATGAGGAGGTTGTGCCAAACGTCGTAGAACTTACAGGCGTGTATGAGAAGGACAAGAGGTATCTCCCTCAGGCTTGTGAGAATTTATTTGATACCTTTCATCAGTTATGAGAGGGTGACAGCAATAACCCAAATGTTCCTGTAAGAGAATGGGTAAAGTTTTGGTGTAAGAAGACTTCAGAGTATGAACTGTTAATTCTTTATGTCAGGTTTTTCTAATTTACTTAAAACCTTAACATAGATCAATGTAAGAATGAAATAAGCACAGCGAAAACTACTTACTTTCCATCTTTATGGCCTTCCGTCTATTGCCTCCCAAGCAATATCAAAGGAATCGATGAAGATGGCTTGATTGACTTGCTCGCACGCTCAACCGACAAATTACTTGGCTAGTGAGTCCTTCCAAAACTCTTGAACTCTCTCTTACTTATTTCTGTCTCACAAATTGAAGGCAGAATGTCTAGTCTTGAGTTCAAGGCTATGGAGACCCATCCCTTTTATAGCAGTGTAAACCCTTAGCAGGACTATAAATGCATTGGTATAACAATGGAATAAACCAGAAAGATTCAATTTTCCTTATTTAGCCTACATTTATCACTGCTATTATTTTAATCAACTATAATTGGTCCATTAACAATTATAATTGATTAACATTATTCTATATGTATTTGTGTCCAAATCCTTATTGAAATACGTATAATGCCATGACTTAATTAATCACATTGCTTGGCATATTTTAATCATTATATAAATGTAATCTTGCGACAATATTTGATATCATAATCATAATGCACGTATGTCCAACTTAATTATTGTAATTAGGCGTCTCTAAATCCAACATGAACAACATTTTCCAATAAAAGAAAGGAAATCCGCTCGTTTCAAATCGTCACACAATCCAATGGGGGCAATCGACGAGGACGTTAGTTGGTCGACTGTTGAAGAAGCCTTATTCCGTAAATTATAAGTTAAGGATCGTAAAATGGACGAAAAATATTTGGATGCCTTTTTGTCTTGTTGGTTATGTGTATTTGTACTCCCTAAAAGGGGGGGGGGGGGACTTTATTCATCCTGGTATTTTTAAGATTGTGTGTCATATGGCGTGTGAACGAAGACCTAGCCTTGCAGTTACAGTCTTAGCTAATAGTTATAGGGGTTTGAATACAATTTCAGGGTATCCACAACTTGATCTTGCTTTCTTCCCGGCCCATTATGTGTATGCTTGGTTGGCTTATTACTTCAAGACTCATTATCTATTACCAATTGCGCCAGCTGACCATGTCATGGCCTCATATTCAGGTGAGGGATGTTGCTAGGTATTTTGGCAAAGAAGATGTGAGGAAGCGCATTCACAAAGGCGATAGTATTGCTTGTGAAAGTATATATGTCCTAGAGACAATCATTTTAGGGACAGGTGTACTTGAAAACATTCGTATTATTAATGAGATTAATATATTTATGACATTGCAATTACTGAATTATTATTTGATTGTTTGTATTATTCACTAATGTGCATCCCTTGAACTAAACGTTGTCAATGATAGTATGAGATATTAATGATAGAACATAGTTCTTAAAGTAGCCTAGATTGATGATCATTGAGAATGAGATATCAATGATATATTATAAGTCGGCATGTGGTCTGCACCACATTTTTAGAGAATGTAGTATGTCTCACTTACTACTAGGAATAGTTACTAGTGATGGACACATGGATGCTCTTAGAGGGTATTGGCATGCACTGCTGATAAATTATTTGTTATACATGTACCACATTCTTAGAGAATGTAGTATGTCTCACTTACTACTAGTAATAGTTACTAGTGATGGACACATGGATGCTCTTAGAGGGTATTGGCATGCACTGCTGATAAATTATTTGTTATACATGTCTAGAGTATTATCAACATGTGGGAGATAAAGGTTCTTTTACTTGAGGTCAATACGCACCTGGTTTGTAGAGTAATGTACTTTGATCCTATCCTAAGCTTAAATTCCTTATAGGATAAGACATGGCTTGAATTGGGTACATTGCAATACAAACTAAGGTGGTAGTTGAGCCAAGAATATGATTTATTCCTCGAGTAGATATTCGAGTGAACACTCAGCTTCTCAGTGATATTAGGTCGACTAAGTCATTGGCCAATGCAAGAGACATATTTAAGATATGATCTAGTTGTCGACTAATATAGATGAGATAAAGTGATCAAGCCATTTGGATAGACCCTTGGCAAATCCTAAGCTTGATCGAGTGTGTTGAGAATGAAAGGAATTTATCATCCCGCATAGAGGTTGTGTTTACAATGAGTCTTGTAAACGTACTTCACACATTGAGTTCGTCACCGGCGGAGTCTAGGAGTTCCTTGTGAACCTTAATGTGTTTAAGTGTTAATGTGAGAAGGCCTAAAGGGTCACACTAATTCTATTGTTTTTTCGGCCTAAGGGTATATTGAGAGAGGATAAAATATTCGATTTAGTATCGAGATATTTCAACCAATAATAAATTATGAGATAAATTCCATTTGATGAAAATTATTTAATTAAGTAAAAATTAGATTTTGGATTTAATCAAAATTAAAACGTGCAGAAATATTGGAAAACCAAGGGAGGCGCCGTGGCGCCTAGGAGGCTGAGCCGCGGCGTTGGTACGACAGTGGGCCCAGTTTGACTGGCCCACCGCAACTCAATTTTGGGACAGGTTTTTAAGCCTAATCTCAGTCTGATTTAAAACCTAATCTCCCTATATATTCATCACTTAACCTCATAATTCAGGTTACACCAATTCTGCATAGAATTGTCACATACTTTCTTACTTTCTGAACTTAGAGTTTAGAGATTAAAATCCTCTCAAAACTCTGTCAAGATTTCATGGCTTTCCTGACAAAGGAGTATACCATAGCGAAGGCTTACACCCGAAGAGACAATCGTGTGCGCACCTTTTAGTAGAGATTCAAAATATCAACTGTAAGTTTATATTTCATGTCTTCACAGATTTCAATTGCGACGTAATCATACCAGACGACTTTGTTGGGCAAGTAAGTTAACAAAAAAAAAATTAAACTTCTGTTGTGTCTTATTTGTGTGTTTTAGACCTAACAAAATACTACCGCTTGGGACTCAACAATGATTAATAGTCCTGACCCGCACCACTACCATGATGATGGCACAGAAAAGGAGTATCAGTCGAGTAACTTTTTGAGTATTCGCTCAAACTATCTTCCTTTGAGGGATGGTGCAGTCTTTATTATTGAGTCTTACTGTCCTCATAGGTTCAGCCGCCAATTTGGTTATTTCCAAGATGTCCCCGGTCAACTGGATAATGTTTTTCGCGAGGCTTCATTGGACGACAAATTAAGACTTGCACGAATGTGTGTGCTAAACAAATCCAGGGCAAAGGCAACATTTCCTCCTAGTGGGTCCACTTTGAAGAAAATTACATCAGTCAATTATAAGTCCTAGTGGGAAAAAGTGCATGGAAACTTTCTTGAAAATCACAGGTAATTCTTGGTGAATGTTGTTGAACTGGTTTCAAATGTTTTCCAAAAGCGTGCAAATGGGGCTTTGGCGATTAACAAGCCTCCCGTTTTGCAGTCGAAGGTGGTTTTTCTACAAATAAGTAAGAGATCTTCACATAAGGAAGTTAAAAAAAAAGAGACAATTACGCAGACCCATCAAGCTTTTAGCAAGCAACCATCTTCAGATGAAAGTGATAGTAGTCTTGGAGATCGTATTTTAAGAGAGTGAGAGCATGTCCAAGCAGATTGGAAAACCATAATTCACATGTGATTGAAATTTCTGACAACATTGGTAGACCTTCGAGGACTATGACATCATATATCAAAGAGGTATGATAAAAATCAACTTTTTTTTTGTTTTTAGTTTACTAAGTATATCTTAGTGGCTTTTACTAATTGTTTATCATTTCTATGTAGCCAAGAAACGTCAATATTTGGTATATCCCAGCCAAAGCAAGCCACAAGATAGTTATGAATCTGTAGTAGGGCTAGACTCACGGGGACCACTTCCAACATCTAAATCAGAATAAGAGACCACTTTTATTCCTCTTGTTGCGACTAAAGCAAAATTGGGACTCGATTCTCACAAACGACCAACAACCACTATGTCCATTTTTTATGGAAGAAAGTTTTGTCGAGCTTCGATAGAATTTCATTTTGGAAGCGTGGAAAAAGATCCAAGATAAACTTTCCAACCTTACTGTAGATTGTTCGTCTTCTCTTGAAGAAGAGGTCCAAGTGATTCTCGAGGAGATGGATGGAAAGGGTATGGATATTTCCCCTTTGAAGAACTTATTGGATTCTATATTTAAGCTTGCACTTCCTATGATCAAGCACGATCAGCCTTTGCCGATAATGCCACATAAGTTGAAAACTCAAAGTCATTATTAAGGGCCAAGGAACATTTTGATCTTGTCTTAACTGAAAAGGATAACAAGGCAAACTATCAGCTTCCAGTCGATCTGTCAAGGAGGTGAAGAATAATTTGAATGAGCTAAGAGCTCTCCGAGGTGCTTCCAAGAATGAAGTTGATGAGATCGAATCTAAAGTTTGTACTGCTGAAGAGGAGTACCATAGATGTGCTGATGTTTTCCTGGTGACTGCAAATGATTCAGCTATCATAAAGAACAAGAAGCAGCACTTAGAGGCTACCCTTCAAGACTTAGTCAATTATAAGCTATGTTTAGATTTGCATGCAAACATATTACTTGCCCTTCTCTTTTTTTGATTGATCAATTCATGTTCTTATCAGCAATAAGAAAAACATCTGTTGTTTTGCTTTATATCGCACATTCTCGTTGGTATTTCTTATACATTTTAACATTAATAATTATTTTACTTATTGCGATACATTAATGCCCCTGTGTTCAGCTCCAACTTTCTTCTAAACACTATCTCTCGCAATTGCAAACGACCTTCTGTAATGAAGTGATTCTTCCAATTTGATAGGCACATTCAGAATGATTCAGCATCAACTCTTTTTCTAATTAATTAGGGATAACAAATAATAATTACTTCTTTTTTGAAAGTATATGTATGTCCTAGAGACAATCTGTATTAGGCCAAAATGTAATTTATACACATTCATATTTATATATTAATGATGATTAATATTATGACATTTGCATTTGTTGAATTATTAGTTGATTGTTTATAATATTCTATAAATGCATCCCTAGAGTTTACGTATTTATTAATGATATGAGAATTAATAGTATAACGTAACTCTTAAGTCGCCTCGACTAATGATCATCGAGATTGAGATATTGATTGTTACACCCCGAAATTCCAGGACATGTACAAGAGAATGGACGCAAGAACGCAAGACTTGAAAATTGGTATGAAAGGAAGAATTGTTTTTCCGAAGGAAAATCTTCCGAACGTCGGAAAGGAAAAATGTTCGTTGATGAGAATTAGATTCTCAAAATGCATTATTTGAGGAGTATGGAACTTATTAACATTGTGGAAATTTATTTTTACGGATTTGGTCACGTGGGGCCCACCCGAGAAATTTTACATTTTGTGGGGCCCACGAGGGTTACGAAATTTTATGGACGAATGGGAGGGCAACACGTGTCACCCCCCACATGGCTTGCACGAAATGGGCCAAGGATATTATGGTCATTGACCTATGTAGATGATCAAGTCTTCAAGTTTGAGATATTTGACTTAGTCAACTTGCCACTTGTATAGATATTTAATTTTCTTCATCCTAGCCACACAAGTGTTATTATCTTGACCCTCTATTGTTTTAGATATACACACTAGTGCAAGACTTGGTCTACAACACATAGAAAAAATTGAGGGAACTTTGAGCTAACATTAAGGAGCTCTCGGGTTTGGCTATACTCCCACACAAAATTTTGTAATTTTGGTTCATTATTCACAAGACTTTAACCCAAGGTCCCTAAGGGTATTGTAAGGATATCTCAATAGAAAGATCTCGGAAAAACGACGTTTTCACGTTAGTCGCAAGGCGAAAACCTAAGTCGTTTTCATAGTTTTGGATTGGAAATGGAAGAGAAGTTGGATGTGAACTTCTAAAGGCTTCAAATAGCAGATTGGAGCGTAAAGGAAAGGAGCTAAGAATTGCTAAAGAGCGACTTTGAATCTTGGAATTTTATAAGGGCTTATCAAGGTAACAATCTTGTCGTTTTAGTAATTAAAGATTACTTATGTTGTAGTTATGGACATTAACAAGCATGAGGTAAATATTATGAAGTTTGATAAGTGTATTGGCTATTGGAACCCTAATCCGAAACTAGCATGATTAGCCTTTGAGATTACAATTCAATTTGGTTATTAGTTGAGTCGTCGCATGTTATATAAAGAAGGAATTGTAGTTGTTAAAGTTGTTTATGACTATATAACATGTTAGACCTAAGAACTTGGATTGAAAAAGAATTGGAAAGGACTTTGTGTTGTTGTATATGTTAGCCGAGAATGGCTTTGAATATTGAACTACTTGGTAGTAATTACGGGGCAGAATTTTACACGTTTTGTAAGGTGTGTAATCCCCTTTGATTGGTTGATGTATTGAGCCTTAAATGTGGCATGTTGGTTATTGATTATCGGGCCTTGAAAAAGGTGGAAAAGTACGTAGAAACAAAGGAGGTCTTTGATTTTCCGTAGAATAAGAGACTGTATACTTAGTATTATTCTACGTTAGAAACTAGAAGTTGATAGTCGTGTTGTGGCCATTATAGGTTGACAATTCTACGTGCGGCGTATTCGACTTAGCTTATGGATTAAGCCGAAAAGGTATGTGAACCATCTCCTCTTCTTCTAGCATGATTCCTTATGATAAAGAAAGTAAGTCCTACTCCTTTAATGATCCACTCCTTGATTGTACTTGGATTGCCTAATATAGAAGTTGTTCTATATACTTCCTTGATTGTACTTTGGATGTTTAAATTGAAAGTTATTAATTGATTTAAAAGAGGATAAATGACATGATTTAAAAAGAAGTAACTTGTTTTAAAGGTGTGAGTTACTTGGGATTTAAAAGTATAAGCTATTTGATTTCTTAAGTTAAGAAACTTGATTTCTAAAGTTAAGAGACTTGAAGTATTTTGAAAGTTAAGAAAATTGATTTGAAAGTATACGATACTTGGTTTTAAAAGTATAAGTCTCTTGGTTATAAAAAGAATGAATTTGTCTAAAACCATAAAGGGTTATAACGGCTTTATGGGAAGTTGGTTATAACGGCTTTATGGAAGGTTAAGAGAGTTGTCTATTTTGATGGATAAGTATGAGTTGCCTAGGTTGTGTAATTAAAAGTTACTTAGTTCAAAGCCTTGAAATGACTTTCTAAAGGTGTAGTAACTTATTTGAAAAATAGACATGTCTTGATACTATGGGTGTTAGTATCTTGGGGCTTTATATAAAAAGGAGTCTTTTGAAAAGAATGGACGTACGTAGTACTTTGGCTTGTTTAAATGAGAATTATTCTATTTGTGCCTTGATAGTACTTCGGCTTGCTTGAATAAGGTTTTCTCTTGGTTTATGTAAAAAGGAAAGACATGGTAATTGTCTTGGTTTGTGTAAAGGCATGGTATTGTCTTGGTTTATGTAAAAAGGAAAGACATGGTAATTGTCTTGGTTTGTGTAAAGGCATGGTATTGTCTTGGTTTATGTAAAAAGGAAAAGGCATGGTGTTGTCTTGGTTTACTGAAATGATAGTTATTCATTTTATAAATAAAGGTCAAGAATGGTTTGCTTGCATATGGGTTGCTCATATAGACATTCGTGCAAGTGTCATATTTCCACATCTCCGCGTCCCTCCATAAAGGGCCGACAACTTGGTTCGAGAGATATCATGGGGTAGCTCCCCATGGTGGTGAGTGGTACACACTCACGGCGGGTCGGTATTTGACTCGAGCGGGTTAAATTCTTGGGATATATATATAAGCGATGGATTAGCTATCCGTGATGCGAGTATCGTGTACCGATGACTCATTGCGGGTCCACATGACCTATGCGGGTGAAATAGTTCCTTGCGGGTGAAATAGTCCCATGATAGGTTGCATTATAGCACAAAGGGTGGTTGACCCTGGCACTGGCACGGCCTTCATGTTTTGAAACGGTAGTGATTTCATTAATGAAAGGGTGCAGTGTGTTTATGACTTAAAGTGGAACAGTTGGTCTCATTGTTAAAAGCATAACTTAAAAGATAAAAATGATTGCATTAGTCTCATGATTGTAAGGTTCAGTGTGCTTATTGATGTTATATTATATCATGGACTGCCGGCAGTGAGGAAGGATTCCACTGGCATGATTGATATTATGGGCGTGAGACCCATGATTATATTTGAGTAATGACTTTGAGGGCATGCGTCCCTGATTTGACATGACTGCTTATGTATTGTGTACTGTAGTTTGACTATCATACATGTCTCCTGTTTTGTATAGACTGTTATGATTTCATTCTGATATTTTCGATTCACATACTTGGTACATTCTTCGCGACCTCGCCCGGCTGCGTTCATGCCGCAGGTTTAGGTACGCAGTTTGGTGATATGCAGGTGTAGGACCCTGCTCCGATTTTTGGATAGCTCCATCTGTTCAGGAGTTTATCATTTTGGGTATAGATCCTTCATTGCAGGCTTTTGTACAGTTATGGGTACGGCGGGGCCTTGTCCCTTCATAGTTCAGTAAAACTCTTAGAGGTCTGTATTCATATGTGGGATTGGACTCATGTACAGTGTAGTGCCTTTTTGTTATGTATATTATATGAAAGCCTTGTCGGCTTTGCCCTTGCATGTACGTTGGTTTTAAAAAAAAAACGAGGTGTTATTTAGTTCCGCGATTTACTTGTGTCAGTTAGATAGAAGGGTGCCCAGGTAGGGCACCAGTCACGGGCCCGGGGTTCGGGGCGTGACAGAGTGGTATCAGAGTAGTCAATCATCGAAATGTCTACAGACCGTGTCTAGTAGAGTCTTGATTATCGGTGTGTTGCGCGCCACACCCATAAACATGAGGCTACAAGACATTTAGGAGTTGGTTTCTATTCTTCTCACTCTGAGATCGTGCCATAGAGCTGTGTTATTAAGATAATTCATCTCTGAGTTATTATTGTTACGATTATGCCTCGAGGAAAACCTTGATGCGAAGGAACAAAGCGATAGCATGAGCTACCAGTCAGACTCAGAGAGTTGATAGGGCTCATGCCCAGGGTATACCGGATATTGTACCGCAGTCGGCGAGTTCTTCTGCGCCAGGTTTTGAGGCTACAGCACCAGAGCATCCAGTTTCTCAGTTAGGGGAAAACTATAGGGTCATAAGAAAAGCAGTTATGTTATTGACCAAGATAGCGGTGCTACAGTTTTATCAGCAGGAGATTATTCGGCCAGTACAGACAGGTGTACAGAGGGTAGAGGGCCAATGCGGAAATCAGCGTAAGAGGGCTAGACCGGTTGGTTATCCCGGTGAGTTTTTGGACGAGCAGCCTCAGCAACGAGTGAGATATTCATCCCAGCCTACCCAGGACATACCCCCGCAGCTCGCAGGTGGTAGATTGGACCCACAAGGTATTTAGGAGCCGGTCCGAGCTCCAGGGGTCGAGGTTCTCAGAGGAGCAGAGGATTTTCTCAGTCGAGGCCACTTATTCCTCAGTGTTTCCGATGTAGTAAGCATCATATGGGGAAATGTCGTTATGGCACAGGTGTTTGTTTCTATTGTGGCCGTCCGGGCCATATTCTGAGGGTATGTCCTTTTAGAAAGAGCACCGGTGAGGTGGCTCAGCCTATGAGGCCGATGGTTGGTTCATTTTCCTCCACAGTTGTGCGCCCCCCAGGGCAGGGTGTTCAGATGTCAGTCAGCCGTGGTATAGGTCAGGGTGGAGTTTATAGTTCTAGCGGTCCTTCGAACCGCATAGATGACGTGGCTACTGGGCAGGATCAAGAGGCAACATCGCATGGGGTTACATGTATATTTCGATTCTTTTGAATCATACATGCACTGATAGATTCAGATTTTGCCCTAGCGTATATGTTTTCCCTTGTTGCTAGTAGTTGTGATTGATAGCACCCCCAGAGGTAGGGATACTTTGATTAGTAAAGTGAAAAGTGAAGAATGTTGACAAGAATGATAAAGTGAACTGAGACTATAGTTGTGTAGGATTCACACGTTGTAATTACCCCATAACAGTGTGAAGACCGATAGGGAAGGATGTACAGTAGAAATACTTTGGCCTATGTGACGAACCTCTAGTGAATAGGGGGATAGGGTGAGAAATACCTTGAGATAAGAGAGAGACGTATTTCAGACTAAGAATGAGAAGTTAAGTGTGACGATGGGTCGGGTTATGGACTCATTTTGGGTCAACCGGTAGTATGGAATGGGGTGATGTCAGTTGGATATGGTCCCGCTATGTGATAGGGTCATGAGGATGCAAGGCCCAAGTCTAGTTAATCGTTGTACGAGTTCGTGGATGTGTTCTACCGAAACCAGGTCGTGAGGGCCGAGAAGAGCCTTAACGGGAATGCAAGTAGCATAATGGCCAAGTTGGATAGTAACTCCAAGGATTGGAGAACAGAAACAATATTTGAAATTTTGTACGTGTACTAAATAAGTTTGGAAGTACGAGAAAGTATGACAAGTAAGAAAAGGAAGGAACAAGGGTTAAAAGAACTATAGTGATTATAGTTATGAGTAATGAAGGTGCGTAGAGAAAATCCCTTTTAGGCCATGAGTGGAGGTTAAATTGTGATGGTACACACGCCTTAGATTCAGTAACACTGTTCATAGGTGCTCATGATGGAGATGCTACTAGTATTAGAGTTTACACCGGTTGGTAAACTAAGCTAGGCAGATTATAGGTTCACGTCCCAACTAGTTTGGTCACTAAGTGAGACAGAGAAGGGAAGTAACACGGGGGAACACATCAGTTAGCTGAGTGGGAGACCGACTGAAGGATTCATATAGTGTTAGTCCTATGACTTAGAATACGACAGGGTCATCCCTTTATGCGGAAAAAAGAAAGGAACCTCTAAAGATCCCGTTTTTTTATAAGAATGTAACCTTCGAGTTTTGTGAGAAGGGACCGCGTATGGAAGTCCCATTGTTATGTTTACGTATGTTATATGGCGGCCATGTGTGGCATCGTTGGTCTTGTGCAATATTGATTGATAGACATAGTAAAGAGACTATGCCGGAGTTTGTATAGCTTGACGACCGACTAAGAACATTCGGGGACGAATGTTTCTAAGGGGGGAAGAATGTTACACCCCGTAATTCCAGGACATGTACAAAAGAATGGACGCGAGAACGCAAGACTTGAAAATTGGTATGAAAGGAAGAATTGTTTTTCTAAAGTAAAATCTTCCGAACGTCGGAAAGGAAAAATGTTCGTTGATGAGAATTAGATTCTCAAAATGCATTATTTGAGGAGTATGGAACTTATTAACATTGTGGGAATTTATTTTTACGGATTTGGTCATGTGGGGCCCACCTGAGAAATTTTACGTTTTGTGGGGCCCACGAGGGTTACGAAATTTTATGGATGAATGGGAGGGCGACATGTGTCACCCCCCCCACATGGCTTGCACGAAATGGGCCAAGGATTTTATGGTCATTGACCTATGTAGATGATCAGGTCTTCAAGCCTGAGATATTTGACTTAGTCAACTTTCCACTTGTATAGATATTTAATTTTCTTCATCCTAGCCACACAAGTGTTATTATCTTGACCCTCCATTGTTTTATATATACACACTAGTACAAGACTTAGTCTACAACACTTAGAAAAAATTGAGGGAACTTTGAGCTAACATTAAGGAGCTCTCGGGTTTGGCTATGCTCCCACACAAAATTTTGTAATTTTGGTTCATTATTCACAAGACTTTAACCCAAGGTCCTTAAGGGTATTGTAAGGATATCTCAATAGAAAGATCTCAAAAAACGGCGTTTTCACGTTAGTCGCAAGGCGAAAACCTAAGTCGTTTTCATAGTTTTGGATTGGAAATGAAAGAGAAGTTGGTTGTGAACTTCTAAAGGCTTCAAATAGCGGATTGGAGCGTAAATAAAAGGAGCTAAGAATTGCTAAGGAGAGACTTTGAATCTTGGAATTTTATAAGGGCTTATCAAGGTAACAATCTTGTCGTTTTATGAATTAAAGATTACTTATGTTGTAGTTATGGACATTAACAAGTATGAGGTATTTATCATGAAGTTTGATAAGTGTATTGGCTATTGGAACCCTAATCCGAAACTAGCATGATTAGCCCTTGAGATTACAATTCAATTTGGTTATTAGTTTAGTCGTCGCATGTTATATAAAAAAGGAATTGTAGTTGTTAAAGTTGTTTATGATTATATAACATGTTAGACCTAAGAACTTGGATTGAAAAAGAATTGTAAAGGACTTTGTGTTGTTGTATATGTTAGCCGAGAATAGCTTTGAATATTGAACTACTTGGTAGTAATTGTGGGGCAGAATTTTACATGTTTTGTAAGGCGTGTAATCCCCTTTGATTGGTTGATGTATTGAGCCTTAAATGCGGCATGTTGGTTATTGATTATCGGGCCTTGAAAAAGGTGGAAAAGAACGTAGAAACAAAGGAGGTGCTGCCCAATTTTCCGTAGAATAAGAGACCGTATACTTAGTATTATTCTAAGTTAGAAACTAGAAGTTGATAGTCGTGTTGTGGCCATTATAGGTTGACAATTCTACGTGCGGCGTATTCGACTTAGCTTGTGGATTAAGCCGAAAAGGTATGTGAATCATCTCCTCTTCTTCTAGCATGATTCCTTATGATAAAGAAAGTAAGTCCTACTCCTTAAATGATTCACTACTTGATTGTACTTGGATTGCCTGATATAGAAGTTGTTCTATATACTTCCTTGATTGTAATTTGGATGTTTAAATTGGAAGTTGTTATAATCCATTCCCTTAATGAAGTTTGGATTTTCAAAAGTGAAAGTATTTTACTTGAAGTACATAGAGTCTTGAAAAGGAAGTGGTTTCCAAATCTTTTGGCTAGTGCCTTAGTTCCAAAACCTAAAGGTTGTTATAATGACTTTAGGGGAGTCAAATGAGTGATTTACATAATTGATTTAAAAGAGGAGAAATGACATAATTTAAAGAGAAGTAACTTGTTTTAAAGGTGTGAGTTACTTGGGATTTAAAAGTATAAGCTACTTGATTTCTAAAGTTAAGAAACTTGATTTCTAAAGTTAAGAGACTTGAAGTATTTTGAAAGTTAAGAAAATTGATTTGAAAGTGTATGATACTTGGTTTTAAAAGTATAAGTCTCTTGGTTATAAAAAGAATGAATTTGTCTAAAACCATAAAGGGTTATAACGGCTTTATGGGAAGTTGGTTATAACGGCTTTATTATACCCCATAGTTCTGGCCATGCGTATGAGAACGTACAAAAGGGATTAAGACTTAAATTTTAGAAGGATAGGTCGACGGATTGTTTCGGACGGGTTTTTAGTCAACTTTGAGGCGGTTTATGTCCAGTTGCATTATGAGTTCCTAGGTGTTTCAAAGGCCTAGTACGTAGTTCATTGAGTCTAGTTCCCAACGCAACCAACCGTTCGTCGATAGGACATCGGAGTAGAAAGTTATGGAAGTTACAAGTTCAGTGCGCAGTCGGACAGAAATATATTTCGGTCATGAGCCACAGGGTCGCGGCGCCAGATGCAGGGCCGCGATGCCAGATGATCTGAGTGTTCGCTGAAGTTGCAGCGCCGCGCGCCGAGCATGGCCGCGCGAAGTTCGAGAGTTGGCGGAGGTTTCATTGCCGCGCGCCGCAGTGGTCGCGGGTTCTGCGAGGCTGAGTGGAAAAATCTGAACTGTTTTGTTTTAAAAAAAAGCCATGGGAGGGTGACAAGTGTCCCCCCCATCTGATTTTGCATGTACTATTTATTGACCAAGTCTTGAAGACTTGGTCATTCTTCAAGCTCTTCTCTCTCTCTAAAAATTAAAAGCTCTTCCTTCTCTCTAGAAAATCAAGAGGAAATCAAGGCTTGAGAAAAATCTGAAAAAGGTGGAAAGAAGGAAACTTGTTGGCAAGCTTGTAGGAGCTTTTGTGGTGGTGATTGTGGAAAGGGGGCTAGTGAATTTGTTGGATTATTTTGGCTAAAGCCCTAAGGTAACAATTCATTCTCTTTTTGCTAGCTTATGGTGTTGCATGTGAAGAAGAAAGAACTTGTAGTGGTAAATATTGCTCTTAGATAAATTGCATGTAAGAAATATGATTTGGATTTGAAGGGATTGAGTAAGGTTAGGATGTGAACATGTTGTAGCCAAAATACTACCTTTAACTTATTGATTTAGTTAATATGCATTGTGGGGCAGAATTTTACACATCCAAGATTAGGTGTGTAATCCCCTTGTATTGATTGGATTGTTGGGCCTTAAAAGTGGCGTTTGGATGTTGAATTCGACCTTGAAAGAGGTGGCAAAGTATGTAGAAACAAAGGAAATGCTGCCCGATTTTCCGTAGAATTCAGTGACTTTGCACTTGGAATATTCTACGTTGAAGCTAGAGGTTAATAAACGTATTATGGTCATTATAGGTTGACGTACTACGTGCGGTATATTGGACTTAGCAAGTGGATTGACCCGAAGAGGTATGTGGAACTTTCCTATCTCTTGAACATGAGTAGTTGTACTTATATAGTACGGTAGACGTACACGACTTTGATGTCCCTTACTTGTTTTAAGAATGGCCAAGTTTGGTAAGTAAGGGGATTAACTCACTTCTTTAAAAAGTATTAATGATGTCTTAAGTTTTCAAAGTTAAGGGACTTGAAGTGTTTTAAGTATATGATACTTGTTTCGTTTTAAAAGTATAAGTCCCTTGGATATAGGGAAATGTATATGACTAATGTATAAAGTTAATATAACGACTTTATGAGAAGTTGGTTATATTAGCTTTATGGAAGGTTAACAAAAGAAAGATTTACTCTAAGTAAAATAAGTACGGATAAATGATTTAAATTTGTGAAAGGCAAATTGATTTTAAGGCATTAGGTGCCTAAGGTTTTAAAGGAAATGAAGTCACTTGATTTAGAAGCCTATTATATTTCTAAAAGGAAATGTGACTTGTCTTGAGAAGTAGTCGTGACTTGATACTACGGTTATTAGTATCTTGGAAGTTTTACATGAAAAGGAGTCAGTCTTAACAAGGTTAGAGGTACGTGGTACCTGGGTTGAATTCCCGGATTTTCTCTTAAATGACAATTTAGTGCCTTAAATAAACTAAAATGAGAGGATATATTAATAATGTTAATAAGAAGTTAGGGGATTTCTTAACTTGCTTATGTTATGATAAGCCGGTAGCGCTTATGTTATATATGATAGCCGGTTGTGCTAGGTTATGTATTCTTACGGGGTAGACCCCGGGTTATTCTTGTTATTTCCTTTGGACATACTGACACGATGGATGGTCCACGGGTATGCGTCCATTAGGATGGTTTACTACTTATTCCATGGATTTGCTACCCATGATGCGAGTACGGCGCTGGTACTCATGCGGGCCCACCGGGTCCATGCGAGTGAAATAGTCCCATGCGGGTGAAATAGTCCCATGCGAGGCGAATGACCTCATGCGGGTGAAATAGTCCCATGCGAGTGCGACGCTTGTACTCATGCGGGTCCACAGGATCCATGCGGGTGAAATAGTCCCATGCGGGTGAAATAGTCCCAGGAGTAGGATTGCTTAGTGATATTACGGGCGAGGGACCCTGTTTTGATCATGAGCCTCCTATTTTTATGCAGTAAAGTTTATACTTGTTACTCTCATTGTTAGTAAGACACAGTGTAATGTAATTTGATTTTCATTCATGACTTCAGCTTATTTTATACTTATGATATTATTACAGTATTTTCCAGTTTTACATATGTTACACCCCGTATTTACAGGACATGATGTAAGAACGTACGTAAGAACTCACAGTTTTAAGATTTGAGACTTGTAAAAAAAAGTTATCGGAAATATTGGAATTTGTCGGAAAACGTATTATTGTGACGAATAGGAGGACGACACGTGTCACCCCCCCTTGAGATGCCTTGGACGATATAGGCATGGCCAAAATGGTCATTGACCATAGTCTTGGATGACTAAGTCTTGCAAGTAGCAAGCTTGACATGTTTGACTTAAGTCAATGGGACCACTAGCTTGATTTTTGCTAAAACCTTATCCTAGCCACCCAATTGTTCTTATCTTAACCCTCCAATGTGCTATATAACACTACTAGTAGCAAGAGTGTGTCCAACACTTAGAAAATTTCATGAAAAATTTGAGAGCTCAAGAGGAGGCTCACGGGTTCACATACTAAGGGAGAAGAAAAAATTTGTTCCTTGTCCATTCAACTCCACACTTTAAACCAAGGTTCTTGAGGGTAGTGTAAGCATATCTCAATAGAAAATCCCTAAAAAGAGAGTTTTCGGTTAGTCGCAAAGTGAAAACCTAATGGTCTTTCTAGGTTTTGTTTGGGGATTTGAAGGATAATTGTTGGTGTTGTTCTAAGGGTCTCAACAAGCGGATTGAAGTGTCTTGGAGAGGTTCTAAACTACTAAGAGCGACTTTGATTGAAATTTGGATTAAGAATCGTCGAGGTATAATCTTGTTCTTTGAAAGAGTTACAAGAATATTTATTTTTTTGTTAGCTTTACATGTTGATAGTATGTAGAATATGTGATGAAGTTTATAAGGATTATGGATTGATTGTATCATTGGAAAATTCAAATGTATGTAAGCCATGTTAAGTTGGATTACAATTTAGTCGTTACTAAAATCGTCGCATGTTACTTACTTAAAGATTATGGTTATTATAATCAAATACGACTTGATATCGTGTTATGCTACCAATTTGGATTGAAATGGAATTTGATAAGAATTGGTAATGTTGAACTCAATGTGGCCGAATTTGGACTTTTAGTTTGTTTTTCATTTGTATTGGACTACTTTCTAAATTGTGAGCCAATTGGGGCTGTTTAGTTTTTATTTTTATTGGAGTACCTTATATAAATTTTGAGCCAATTGTGGATGTTTGGATATTGTATTCGGACTTGAAAAAGGAGGCAAAGTAAGTAAAAACAAAGGAAGTCTTTGTCCGATTTTCCGTAGAATTTGGCGACTTAGCACTTAGAATATTCTACGCAAGTAAGAGGTTAATGGACGATTGTGACCATGATAGGTTGAAGTACTAAGTATAGCGTATCCTACTTGAAGAATGGAGTAGCTCAAGGTTGATGTACTTTGGAGCATTTTGCTACTTGTCGACAATCGTCGCGAGGTATGTGAACCTCTTCCTTCTTTTGACATGATTCTATGTATGGAATATACATGTAGTACTATTTCATGATTCCTTCTACTCTTAGAAGTTAAGAGGTATGTATGTTTATTTACTCTACGTAAAGGTTATGTCTAAGTTATCCTAAGTTCTTACCAAGTCTTATGGGGGATGTTGGTAAGAGTCGTTAGGGGGTATTTGGAGCCAAGTTGACTTGGCTAATTTACGGCACGAATGAGAATAAGTATCGAACAAGCCATTGCGTTAATAAAGGGAAATGTAATGACAATTAATTATGTTAAAACAAGTAGAATTCTCCATCTGCATAGAAGCTAAGATAAGACAAAATTGTATTACATTTTCTAGATCATGGATACTTGATTAAGATAGTTATAAATAAGTATAACTTATTCACAACGCACCAAGTATATGTTACTTAATTTATAAGGATTTACGTATGAAGTTTTAAGACTATGGACCTCAATTGTTAAAAGGTTAAGGGACTTTATTTTTTTCAAGTTATGAGACTTGATTCTTAAAGGAAGAAATGAATTGATTTAAAAGTATAGAATACTTGATTTGGAAAGTATTGATTTCTTGCCTTTCTAAAGTTAAGAAACTTGTTTTCTTAAAAGATAAGAGACTTGAAGTATTTTGAAAGCTATGTGATTTGAATTGAAAGTATAAGTTTCTTGGTTATAAAAGGAATGAATTTGTCTAAGACATAAAGAGTTATAACGGCTTTATGGGAAGTTGGTTATAACAACTTTATGGAAGATTAAAAGAATGGTTTTCTTCAGTAATGTAAGCAAAGAAATGATTTGAAATAAAGAAGGGCAAATTGTTTTAAAGGTACCAATTGCTTAAAGTTTTAAAGAAAGAAGTCACTTGATTTAGAAGCCGATAAATGTATTTCTAAAAAGTATTGTGACTTGTCGTGAAAAGTAGATATGACTTGATACTACGGTTATTAGTATCTTGGAAGTTTTATTTGAAAGAGAATCATTTTAAAGGAGTAGAGGCACGTAGTACGTTGGGTTAAATTCCCGGATTTTATAATGACATGTTAGTGCCTTTAGTAAACAAAAATGAGTGTTTATGAACAAGCTAATAAGAAGTTAGGATTTCTTAACTTGCTTATGTAATGTATGATAAGCGTGGTGCTTATGTTATGTATGATAAGCGGTGGTGCTTAAGTTATGTATGATAAGTCGGTAGTGCTTATGTTACGTATGATAAGCCGATAGGGCTTATGTTATGTATGATGGCCGCTTGAGTTAGGGTAAGAGTATAAATGAGGGGTAAACCCCCAAGACGTTATACCACCTTCTTCAAGGTAAGAGTATAAATGAGGGTAAACCCCCAAGACGTTATACCACCTGTTAGTGGATTTGCTACCCATGATGCGAGGAATACCTCATGCGAGTCCTTATGGGCTTATGCGGTGAAATAGTCCCACGCGGCGGTACAACCTATGCGAGGAATACCTCACGCGAGTCCCATGGGCTTATGCGGGTGAAATAGTCCCATGCGGGCGGGTACAACCTATGCGAGGAATACCTCATGCGGGTCCACAGGACCTATGCGGGTGAAATAATCCCAGGAGTAGGATTGCTTATTGATACTACGGGCGAGGGACCCTGCCATGATCATGAGCCTCCTGTTGTTATGCAGTATACCTTTATGGGCAGACTTATGTGATTCTATCGCGTCCCAGATCGGGTAGGCGATACCTTTATGAAGCGGACTTATGTGATTTATCGCGTCCCAGATTGGGCCGACAGTATAGGCATTCCTCCATAAAGGGACGGGTTAGGTTATGCAAGATACGCAAGTTATATGTTTATGAACTTGATGAGTTTTCTTAAGTATGTACGTAAGAATTTGATTATACTCTTATGGAAAAATGGGAAAAGATAATGATATGCAATTAAGTTCATAAGTGGTAATGACACGGCAGGATCCGGTATGCACTTTTTATACTTGCTCTGTCATTCTTTTGTACGATTATGATCATTTCATCGACTTTATTTTCTGCTCCATATTAACTGTTGTTATCGAATTTCTTCGGGCTGCGTTAAATGTCCATGAGTTTAGGTATTACGATTATGGATCCGCGAGCTTAGGATCCTGGTTCAAGATTTTGAGATGGCTCAATGTTCGGAGTTGTCATGGCTATGTATATTCAGGGTACGGCGGGCCTTGTCCCGCCACAAATGGTTATGTTAAAACTCTGAGGTCCTGTAGTCATATATTGTCGTCGCTTGTAAAAGAAAGGAGGCAACTGCTTCGGTTGTATTTATATATATATGTTCAGGAAGGTAGCCCTATCGGCTAACCTGTTGTATTAATTCCGATGTTTTATTTATAAGTTTCATGTATGTTCCGCTGATTTTCTCTGATGTTTACCTGTAAGGGTGCCCAGGTAGGGCACCAGTCGCGGTCCCGGGGTCGGGTCGTGACAAAAGTGGTATCAGAGCAGTTAGTCTCTGGAAAGTGTCTGCACCGTGTCTAGTAGAGTCTTGATTATCGGTGTGTTGTGCACCACATCTATAATCAGGAGGCTGCAGGACATTTAGGATTGGTTTCCATTCTTCTCACTCTGAGATCGTGCGATAGAGCTGTGTTGTTAGGGTCGTCCCTCCCTAACGAGTTATGTTGATTGCAGCTACGAGAAAGGCAGCAGTGACCCAGGAATGACTATGTGGATTGCGTATCCAGGTTGGTAATGA
This sequence comes from Przewalskia tangutica, assembly GCA_029844215.1. Taxonomy (NCBI): domain Eukaryota; kingdom Viridiplantae; phylum Streptophyta; class Magnoliopsida; order Solanales; family Solanaceae; genus Przewalskia; species Przewalskia tangutica. The sequence continues at coordinate 136,899,828 of CM056722.1, read as the reverse complement.
TTATAGTATAGTTGGTATTGTGACATACATCTATACGGAGTTATGTATGAGGGTCAGACACGTGTTGCCTAGAATAATTTTAGATTACCAGGAATTGGTAAAGACTAACTAGATACCGGGAAGGTATGGTATAGTTAATGAATTTTCGCCAAGGTCTTGTGTTTTATTTTGAGATTATTGGGAAAGGATGAAGGTCTGATAGGGTAGTGAACCCTTAAGAAGCCATGTTAAGGAACTTAACAGAATGTCATGTAAACAGATTAAGCTGCGTAGTAGGCTTAAGAAATGGTACGGATGAGGTCCGTATAGAGTAAGTAAAGGTTCTAGTGATCAACGACACGATTATGGTATTAGGAGAAGTTTTTTTTGTACCCGTTTACGGGGGGACTGATAAGGTAGGCTGGGAGCATGGAAATTGCGAGCCTAAGAATATTGTCGACCACGAGACCTTAGATGTACAAGGTCTTCTCGGGTAGAAAGATTTATTTTAGACGAAGAATAAGAGTTAAGTGCGACGCTGAGACGGGTTGAGGACCTGTTACGGGTCTCCCCATGGCCTGGAATGGAGTGGGATCAGTTGGTAGTAGTTCCGCTACGTGATTGGTCACGGCGGCGCAAGTGCCCAAGTTTAGTTAATTGTTTTACTGTTCGTGGATGCGTTCCACCGAATCCAGTCATGAAAGCGAAATGGCCTTATATTGTTTTATAGAGTGACTCCAAAGATTTGAGGCCAGAATCGGTATGGAAGTTATGTATGTATGCTAGTATGAGTTGGAAGTACGAAAGGATAATCTCTTTTGGGCTTATGATGGACAGTTATACGTGTGCGAGGTATTAGGGCCATGTGTGGCATTGTTGGTATGTCGGGATTGTGACAGGAAACTATGTCGGTAATTATAAGTTTGACTCCGAAAGAACATTCGAGGACGAATGTTTCTAAGGGGGGAAGAATGTTACACCCCGTATTTACAGGACATGATGTAAGAACGTACGTAAGAACTCACAGTTTTAAGATTTGAGACTTGTAAAAAAAAGTTATCGGAAATATTGGAATTTGTCGGAAAACGTATTATTGTGACGAATGGGAGGACGACACGTGTCACCCCCCCCCCCTTGAGATGCCTTGGACGATATAGGCATGGCGAAAATGGTCATTGACCATAGTCTTGGATGACTAAGTCTTGCAAGTAGCAAGCTTGACATGTTTGACTTAAGTCAATGGGACCACTAGCTTGATTTTTGCTAAAACCTTATCCTAGCCACCCAATTGTTCCTATCTTAACCCTCCAATGTGCTATATAACACTACTAGTAGCAAGAGTGTGTCCAACACTTAGAAAATTTCATGAAAAATTTGAGAGCTCAAGAGGAGGCTCACGTTCACATACTAAGGAGAAGAAAAATTTGTTCCTTGTCCATTCAACTCCACACTTTAAACCAAGGTTCTTGAGGGTAGTGTAAGCATATCTCAATAGAAAAATCCGAAAAAGAGAGTTTTCGTGTTAGTCGCAAAGTGAAAACCTAATGGTCTTTCTAGGTTTTGTTTGGGGATTTGAAGGATAATTGTTGGTGTTGTTCTAAGGGTCTCAACAAGCGGATTGAAGTGTCTTGGAGAGGTTCTAAACTACTAAGGAGCGACTTCGGATTGGAATTTGGATTAAGAATCGTCGAGGTATAATCTTGTTCTTTGAAAGTGTTACAAGATTATTTATTTTGTTGTTAGCTTTACATGTTGCTAGTATGTAGTATATGTGTTGAAGTTTATAAGGATTATGGATTGATTGTAGCCTTGGAAAATTCGAAATGTATGTAAGCCATGTTAAGTTGGATTACAATTTAGTCGTTACTAAAATCGTCGCATGTTACTTACTTAAAGATTATGGTTATTATAATCAAATACGACTTGATATCGTGTTATGCTACCAATTTGGATTGAAATGGAATTTGATAAGAATTGGTAAGGTTGAACTCAAGGTGGCCGAATTTGGACTTTTAGTTTGTTTTTCATTTGTATTGGACTACTTTCTAAATTGTGAGCCAATTGGGGTACATTTAGTTTTTATTTGTATCGAGTACCTTATAGAAATTGTGAGCCAATTGGGGCTGTTTGGTTATTGTATTCGGCCTTGAAAAAGGTGGCAAAGTAAGTAAAAACAAAGGAAGTCTTTGTCCGATTTTCCGTAGAATTTGGCGACTTAGCACTTAGAATATTCTACGTTTGAAGTAAGAGGTTAATGGACGATTGTGACCATGATAGGTTGAAGTACTAAGTATAGCGTATCCTACTTGAAGAATGGAGTAGCTCAAGGTTGATGTACTTGGAGCATTTTGCTACTTGTCGACAATCGTCGCGGTATGTGAACCTCTTCCTTCTTTTGACATGATTCTATGTATGGAATATACATGTAGTACTATTTCATGATTCCTTCTACTCTTAGAAGTTAAGAGGTATGTATGTTGATTTACTCTACGTAAAGGTTATGTCTAAGTTATCCTAAGTTCTTACCAAGTCTTATGGGGGATGTTGGTAAGAGTCGTTAGGGGGTATTTGGAGCCAAGTTGACTTGGCTAATTTACGACACGAATGAGAATAAGTATCGAACAAGCCATTGCAGCGTTAATAAAGGGAAATGTAATGACAATTAATTATGTTAAAACAAGTAGAATTCTCCATCTGCATAGAAGCTAAGATAAGACAAAATTGTATTACATTTTCTAGATCATGGCTACTTGATTAAGATAGTTATAAATAAGTATAACTTATTCACAACGCACCAAGTATATGTTACTTAATTTATAAGGATTTACGTATGAAGTTTTAAGACTATGGACCTCAATTGTTAAAAGGTTAAGGGACTTTATTTTTTTCAAGTTATGAGACTTGATTCTTAAAGGAAGAAATGAATTGATTTAAAAGTATAGAATACTTGATTTGGAAAGTATTGATTTCTTGCCTTTCTAAAGTTAAGAAACTTGTTTTCTTAAAAGATAAGAGACTTGAAGTATTTTGAAAGCTATGTGATTTGAATTGAAAGTATAAGTTTCTTGGTCATAAAAGGAATGAATTTGTCTAAGACATAAAGAGTTATAACGGCTTTATGGGAAGTTGGTTATAACAACTTTATGGAAGATTAAAAGAATGGTTTTCTTCAGTAATGTAAGCAAAGAAATAATTTGAAATAAAGAAGGGCAAATTGTTTTAAAGGTACCAATTGCTTAAAGTTTTAAAGAAAGAAGTCACTTGATTTAGAGTTCGATAAATGTATTTCTAAAAAGTATTGTGACTTGTCGTGAAAAGTAGATATGACTTGATACTACGGTTATTAGTATCTTGGAAGTTTTATTTGAAAGAGAATCATTTTAAAGGAGTAGAGGCACGTAGTACGTTGGGTTAAATTCCCGGATTTTATAATGACATGTTAGTGCCTTTAGTAAACAAAAATGAGTGTTTATGAACAAGCTAAGAAGTTAGGGATTTCTTAACTTGCTTATGTAATGTATGATAAGCCGTGGTGCTTATGTTATGTATGATAAGCGGTGGTGCTTAAGTTATGTATGATAAGTCGGTAGTGCTTATGTTACGTATTTATGTCGATAGGGCTTATGTTATGTATGATGGCCGGTTGAGTTAGGGTAAGAGTATAAATGAGGGGTAAACCCCCAAGACGTTATACCACCTTCTTCAGGGTAAGAGTATAAATGAGGGGTAAACCCCCAAGACGTTATACCACCTGTTCCGTGGATTTGCTACCCATGATGCGAGGAATACCTCATGCGAGTCCTTATGGGCTTACGCGGTGAAATAGTCCCACGTGCGGTAGTGACCTATGCGAGGAATACCTCATGTGAGTCCCATGGGCTTACGCGGTGAAATAGTCCCACGCGGCGGCATTTATGCGAGGAATACCTCATGCGGGTCCACAGGACCTATGCGGGTGAAATAGTCCCAGGAGTAGGATTGCTTATTGATACTACGGGCGAGGGACCCTGCCATGATCATGAGCCTCCTGTTGTTATGCAGTATACCTTTATGGGCAGACTTATGTGATTCTATCGCGTCCCAGATTGGGCCGGGCAGTATACCTTTATGAGCAGACTTATGTGACTATCGCGTCCCCGTTGGGCCGACAAGATAAGCGTTCCTCCATAAAGGGACGTTAGGTTATGCAAGATACGCAAGTTATATGTTTATGAACTTGATGAGTTTTCTTAAGTATGTACGTAAGAATTTGACTATACTCTTATGGAAAAATGGGAAAAGATAATGATATGCAATTAAGTTCATAAGTGGTAATGACACGCAGATCCTAGATGCACTTTTATACTTGCTCATCATTCTTTTGTACGATTATGATCTGTTTATCGATTTATTTTCTGCTCCATATTCGTACTGTTGTGACCGACTTTTCGGCCGCGTTCATGTCCGCAGTTTAGGTATTACGCTATGGATCCGCGAGCTTAGGATCCTGGTTCAGCATTTTGAGATGGCTCCAATGTTCCGGAGTTGTCATGGCTATGTATATTCAGGGGTACGGCGGGGCCTTGTCCCGCCACAGTGGTTATGTTATATATCTTAGAGGTCTGTAGTCACATATTGTGGGTCAGTTTGTAAAAGAAAGGAGGCAACTGCTTCGGTTGTTTTTACATATATATGTTTAGGAAGGTAGCCCTATCGGCTAACCTGTTGCATTAATTCCGATGTTTTATTTATAAGTTTCATGTATGTTCCGCTGATTTTCTCTGATGTTTACCTGTAAGGTGCCTGTAGGGCACAGCCGCGTCCCGGTCGGGTCGTGACAACATACTTGGTACATATGGTAATCGACTTCTTCCTGGGCTGCGTTCATGCCGCAGGTAGGGGTAAGCAGGTGGTGGATCCTCATTCTTAGGATCTTTGCTCAGGCGTCAGAAGCTCCATTTCTCCGGAGGCTTGACTTTTGGTACGGTTCTCCCTGGTGTTGTAGATATTTTGTATAGTCAGGGGTATGACGGGGCCCTGTCCCGTCATAGTGGTTACACATTCTTAGAGGTCTGTAGTCCTGTTATCAATTGGGTTGTTAAGGATGTAATTGTTCAGTGTTTGTCATAATTATGTTTACGGAGAAGTAGCCATTTTGGGTTAGCCTGTTTCATGTGTTATATTGTTTCTGGTTTATGAGTTTACTTCCGCTGGTTTTTCTCTGATGTTGTATCATAAGGGTGCCCCGGGTAAGGCACCAGTCACGGGTCCGAGGTCGGGTCGTGACAAAAGTAGTATCAGAGCAGTTAATCCTCGAAAAGGGTCTACAGGCCGTATCTAGTAGAGTCTTGATTATCGGTGTGTTGTGCACCACATCTATAATCAGGAGGCGACAGGATATTTAGGATTGGTTTCCATTCTTTCACTCTAAGATCGTGCAATGGAGCTGTGTTATAGGTTGAACTTCCTCTGACATATTTTTATGTATCAGTTATGCCTCCACGCAAGACAACCGCGGCCCAGAAGGGCAAGGCAGCTGAGGGAGCTGCTAGTAGTACACAGAGGGTTACGAGGGCACAGGCTCAGTCCTTACCTGAGATGATGTTTCGGACGGCGAGTTCCGCGACGTCGCCACCCCCAACAGAGTTCGGGGCAGCAGCAGCGGCTACTGAGACCGCGGTACCTAAGCCTCCAGTTACACAGCCTGGAGCGGAGGAGATGGGTTACAAGGAGATGGCCCAGTTATTAGCCAGGATCGTGGCGAGGAATGAGGACAGACAAGAGACAGCGGTTCCGGTTGTACCCGTAGTTCACCCTAGATCAGATAGTGTGAGACTTAGGGACTTTTTGAGTTGCAGCCCACCAGAGTTCTATGGGTCGAGGACTGAGGATGATCCTCAGGAGTATATCCGACAGTTGCAGCGGATCATGAGAGTGATCAAGACCTCGGAGGCAGAGTCGGTGGTATTTGGTGCACATCGACTGTGTGATACTGCAGTCGACTGGTTTGATTCATGAGAACTGTCCCGGGGGGAGCATGCACTTCCAAGCTGGTTGGGACGAGTTCTCAGCGGCATTTCTTGCACACTTCTTGCCTTCACAGATGAGGAGAGCGCGGGCGGATAGATTTTTGACGTTGAGACAAAGTGGGCGGACGGTCCGGGAGTACAACGTAGAGTTTGACTCGTTGGCTCGGTATGTACCCGCTTTAGTAGCAGACATGGAGGACAGAGTGCACCGCTATGTCACAGGGCTCGATGATTACTTAGCAGAGAGTTGCACGGGGGTAGCTCTTCAGCCGGGCATGGACATTGCCCGCATGCAGGCGTATGCACTTGGGTGTGAGGAGCGTAGAGGTCGACGGAATAACCAAGATCAGCAGAAGAGGGCCAAGACATCAGGGTCCTTTGGTAACTTTCGAGGCGGACCGCCTCAAAGAATAAAGTTATGCCCTCCGCCGATTCAGAGTGGTTCTCGCGCCTTCAAGACGTTCGGATATTCGTGCGTGTCGACTCAGGTTTCAGGTTCTCGGGGAAGTGGGGGTGCTAGCCGGATGGGGCCACCCCTACCTCGTTGTGGCCGTTGTGGTAGGCTCCATGGTGGGGAGTGTTGTGCTGGTTTGGGAGTTTGTTTTACATGCGGCCAGCAGGGCCATTTTGCGAGGAATTGTCCGACCAGAGATAGCACGGATGTAGAGACCCAGCCTTCGGGATCAGTGGCTGGTTCATCTCCTTCTTTTGCTATGCGCCGTGCAGGGCAGGATCATGATTAGAACGACAAGTGGAAAGTGAAGCAATAGTTACAGGTATATCCTTAACCCTCTAAAAATTAGTGGGTGTGATAAGATGGTTACATGTTAAGTGTTATGTGCGGGTAATTTTATGTAAATTGTGATTTTTAAAGCCTGGCTTGTAGAAGGGGTAAGTTTGGGGACATGGAAGTTATGAGCTTTAGAATTTTGATAACCGTGGGAACCTTAGGTACAGGGCCATCTTGAGCGGAAGATTTTTCGAGTGATCATTTTGTGAGGAGAATACCCTTAGACCACGGATGAGAACCAATAAGTTGTTATACGCTTTAGAAGTAATTCCTCGTTGGCTGGGATGTAAGCTTTTGCGTGGTTAGTATATTATGGCCATATGTGGCATAATTGGTTTTATAGGTGTAGTAGTGAAGACTACACCGGCACATGCGTTTTGGAGACTTAGAAGGAACATTCGGGATGAATGTTTCTAAGGGGGGGAGAATGTTATACCCCGTAGTTCTGGCCATGCGTATGAGAACGTACGAAAGGGATTAAGACTTAAATTTTAGAAGGATAGGTCGACGGATTGTTTCGGACGGGTTTTTAGTCAACTTTGAGGCGGTTTATGTCCAGTTGCATTATGAGTTCCTAGGTGTTTCAAAGGCCTAGTACGTAGTTCGTTGAGTCTAGTTCCCAACGCAACCAACCGTTCGTCGATAGGACATCGGAGTAGAAAGTTAAGGAAGTTACAAGTTCGGCGTGATCGGATAGAAAATATTTGGTCGTGAGCCACGGGCGGCGCCGGATGCAGGCCGCGCGCCGATGATCCGAGTGTTCGCTGAGTTGCAGGCCGCGCGCCGAAAGCGAGGTCGCGCCGGAAGTTCTGAGAGTTGGCAGAGGTTTCAGCGCCGCGGCGGGTTCTGCGAGGCTGAGTGGAAATATCTGAACTGTTTTGTTTTAAAAAAAGGCCATGGGAGGGTGACAAATGTCCCCCCCATCTGATTTTGCATGTACTATTTATTGACCAAGTCTTGAAGACTTGGTCATTCTTCAAGCTCTTCTCTCTCTCTAAAAATTAAAAGCTCTTCCTTCTCTCTAGAAAATCAAGAGGAAATCAAGGCTTGAGAAAAATCTGAAAAAGGTGGAAAGAAGGAAACTTGTTGGAAAGCTTGTAGGAGCTTTTGTGGTGGTGATTGTGGAAAGGGGGCTAGTGAATTTGTTGGATTATTTTGGCTAAAGCTCTAAGGTAACAATTCCTTCTCTTTTTGCTAGCTTATGGTGTTGCATGTGAAGAAGAAAGAACTTGTAGTGGTAAATATTGCTCTTAGATAAATTGCATGTAAGAAATATGATTTGGATTTGAAGGGATTGAGTAAGGTTAGGATGTGAACATGTTGTAGCCAAAATACTACCTTTAACTTATTGATTTAGTTAATATGCATTGTGGGGCAGAATTTTACACATCCAAGATTATGTGTGTAATCCCCTTGTATTGATTGGATTGTTGGGCCTTAAAAGTGGCGTTTGGATGTTGAATTCGACCTTGAAAGAGGTGGCAAAGTATGTAGAAACAAAGGAAATGCTGCCCGATTTTCCGTAGAATTTAGTGACTTTGCACTTGGAATATTCTACGTTGAAGCTAGAGGTTAATAAACGTATTATGGTCATTATAGGTTGACGTACTACGTGCGGTATATTGGACTTAGCAAGTGGGTTGACCCGAAGAGGTATGTGGAACTTTCCTATCTCTTGAGCATGAGTAGTTGTACTTATATAGTACGGTAGACGTACAAGACTTTGATGCCCCTTACTTGTTTTAAGAATGGCCAAGTTTGGTAAGTAAGGGGATTAACTCACTTCTTTAAAAAGTATTAATGATGTCTTAAGTTTTCAAAGTTAAGGGACTTGAAGTGTTTTAAGTATATGATACTTGTTTCGTTTTAAAAGTATAAGTCCCTTGGATATAGGGAAATGTATATGACTAATGTATAAAGTTAATAAAACGACTTTATGGGAAGTTGGTTATATTAGCTTTATGGAAGGTTAACAAAAGAAAAATTTACTCTAAGTAAAATAAGTACGGATAAATGATTTAAATTTGTGAAAGGCAAATTGATTTTAAGGCATTAGGTGCCTAAGGTTTTAAAGGAAATGAAGTCACTTGATTTAGAAGCCTATTATATTTCTAAAAGGAAATGTGACTTGTCTTGAGAAGTAGTCGTGACTTGATACTACGGTTATTAGTATCTTGGAAGTTTTACATGAAAAGGAGTCAGTCTTAACAAGGTTAGAGGTACGTGGTACCTGGGTTGAATTCCCGGATTTTCTCTTAAATGACAGTTTAGTGCCTTAAGTAAACTAAAATGAGAGGATATATTAATAATGTTAATAAGAAGTTAGGGATTTCTTAACTTGCTTATGTTATGATAAGTCGGTAGCGCTTATATTATATATGATAGCCGGTTGTGCTAGGTTATGTATTCTTACGGGGTAGACCCCGGGTTATTCTTGTTATTTTCTTTGGACATACTGACACGATGGATGGTCCACGGGTATGCGTCCATTAGGATGGTTTACTACTTATTCCATGGATTTGCTACCCATGATGCGAGTACGGCGCTGGTACTCATGCGGGCCCACCGGGTCCATGCGGGTGAAATAGTCCCATGCGGGTGAAATAGTCTCATGCGAGGCGAATGACCTCATGCGGGTGAAATAGTCCCATGCGAGTGCGGCGCTTGTACTCATGCGGGTCCACAGGATCCATGCGGGTGAAATAGTCTCATGCGGGTGAATAGTCCCAGGAGTAGGATTGCTTAGTGATACTACGCGGCAGGACCTGTTTTGATCATGAGCCTCCTATTTTTACGCAAAGAAAGTTTATACTTGTTACTCTCATTGTTAGTAAGGCACAGTGTAATGTAATTTGATTTTCATCCATGACTTCACTTATTTTATACTTATGATATTATTACGATTTTCCGCTTTACATACTTGGTACATATGTGTCTCGACCCCTTCCTGGGCCGCGTCATGCCGCAGGTAGGGGTAAGAAGGTGGTGGATCCTCATTCTTAGGATCTTTGCTCAGACGTCAGAAGCTCCATTTCTCCGGAGGCTTGACTTTTGGTACGGTTCTCCCTGGTGTTGTAGATATTCTGTATAGTCAGAGGTATGACGGGGCCCTGTCCCGTCATAGTGGTTATACATTCTTAGAGGTCTGTAGTCCTGTTATCAATTGGGTTGTTAAGGATGTAACTGTTCAGTGTTTGTCATAATTATGTTTACGGAGAAGTAGCCATTTTGGGTTAGCCTGTTTCATGTGTTATATTGTTTCTGGTTTATGAGTTTACTTCCGCTGGTTTTTCTCTGATGTTGTATCACAAGGGTGCCCGGTAGGCACGACCACGTCCGAGGTCGGTCGTGTGTGCATTTATGGAAGGTTAAGAGAGTTGTCTATTTTGATGGATAGGTATGAGTTGCCTAGGTTGTGTAATTAAAAGTTACTTTGTTCAAAGCCTTGAAATGAATTTCTAAAGGTGTAGTAACTTATTTGAAAAATAGACATGCCTTGATACTACGGGTGTTGGTATCTTGGGGCTTTATATAAAAATGAGTCTTTTGAAAATAATGGACGTACGTAGTACTTTGGCTTGTTTAAATGAGAATTATTCTATTTGTGCCTTGATAGTACTTTGGCTTATTTAAATGAGAATTATTCTATTTGTGCCTTGATAGTACTTTGCCTTGCTTGAATAAGGATTTCTCTTGGTTTATGTAAAAAGGAAAGACATGGTAATTGTCTTGGTTTGTGTAAAGACATGGTATTGTCTTGGTTTATGTAAAAAGGAAAGACATGGTAATTGTCTTGGTTTGTGTAAAAGCATGGTATTGTCTTGGTTTATGTAAAAAGAAAAAGGCATGGTGTTGTCTTGGTTTGCTAAAATGATGGTTATTCATTTTATAAATAAAGGTCAAGAATGATTTGTTTGCATATGGGTTTCTCATATAGACATTCGTGCAAGTGTCATATTTCCACATCTCCGCGTCCCTCCATAAAGGGCCGGCAACTTGGTTCGAGAGATATCATGGGGTAGCTCCCCATGGTGGTGAGTGGTACACACTCACGGCGGGTCGGTATTTGACTCAAGCGGGTTAAATTCCCGGGATATATATATAAGCCATGGATTAGCTATCCGTGATGCGAGTATCGTGTACCGATGACTCATTGCGGGTCCACATGACCTATGTGGGTGAAATAGTCCCTTGCGGGTGAAATAGTCCCATGATAGGTTGCATTATAACACAGAGGGTGGTTGACCAGCACCGCACGACCTCATGTTTTGAAACGGTAGTGATTTCATTAATGAAAGGGTGCAGTGTGTTTATGACTTAAAGTGGAACAGTTGGTCTCATTGTTAAAAACATAACTTAAAAGATAAAAATGATTGCATTACTCTCATGATTGCAAGGTTCAATGTTCTTATTGATGTTATATTATATCATGGACTGCCGGCAGTGAGGAATGATTCCACGAGCATGATTGATATTATGGGCGTGAGACTCATGGTTATATTTGAGTAATGACTTTGAGGGCATGCGTCCCTGATTTGACATGACTGCTTATGTATTGTGTATTGTAGTTTGGCTATCATACATGTCTCCTGTTTTGTATAGACTGTTATGATTTCATTACAGTATTTTCAGTTTCACATACTTGGTACATTCTTCGTACTGACCTCCTTCGGGGGGCTGCGTTCATACCGCAGGTTTAGTTACGCAGTTTGGTGATCTGCAGGTGTAGGACCCTGCTCCGAGTTTTGGATAGCTCCATCTGTTCAGGATTTTATCATTTTGGGTATAGATCCTTCATTGCAGGCTTTTGTACAGTTATGGGTACGGCGGGGCCTTGTCCCGTCATAGTTCAGTAAAAACTCTTAGAGGTCTGTATTCATATGTGGGATTGGACTCATGTACAGTGTAGTGCCTTTTTGTTATGTATATTATATGGCAGCCTTGTCGGCTTTGCCCTTGCATGTACGTTGGTTTTTAAAAAAAAACAAGGTGTTATTTAGTTCCGCGATTTACTTGTGTCAGTTAGATAGAAGGGTGCCCAGGTAGGGCACCAGTCACAGGCCCGAGGTTCGGGGCGTGACATTGATGATATGTGATACGTCGACATGTGGTCTGCATCATATTCTTAGGGGATGTAGTATGTCTCACTTACTACTAGTTATGGAAACTCGTGATGGACGCATGGATACTTATTGAAGTATTGGTATACCCTACTGATGCATTATTTGTTACATGTCAAACGTGTCATCGGTGTGTGAGAGATAGAAGTTCTTAGACTTGAGGTTGATACGCACCTTATTCACGGAGTAATGTACTTTGATCCTATCCTAAGCTCAAATGCCTTATAGGTTGAGACGCGACTTGTTTTGGGTACGTTACGAAGTGGATTAAAGGTAGTAGTTGAGCCAAGATTAGGATTCATTCCTTGAATGTATATTCGAGAGAACACTCAGATACTCATAAGATATTATGTTGACTAAGTCGTTGGCCGCAATGGACATATCTTTGATATGGTCCTGTTATCGACTAATATAGATGAGATATAATGATCAAGCCATTTGGATAAACACTTGACAAATCTACGCTTGATTGAGTGTGTCGTGAATGAAAGGATTTTATCTTCCCACATATAGGTTCAGTTCACATTTTTCGTCTTCCAGCGCAGTCTAGGAGTTTCGTGAAGATCCTAATGTTATTAGTGTTGATATGTAAAGGCCTGAAGGTTAACACTAAGTCAAATGTTCTGTCGATTGAAAGATGTAATTAGAAGGAGATTATATATATATATATATATGTTCGGTTGATAACCGGGACATTAGAAATGGGAAAGGGCTGAAAATTGGGACAGGGCCACGGCGCCATGATTCAGCGCCACAGCGTCGTGGCGCCGAGTCACGTTCTGGCGGTCCGAATTTGACCCATTCGATTTTCTGATGGGCCTGGCCTAAGGGAACCCTAAAGCTCTTATTTTCACTTATAAATAGAGAGTTTCCCCCTCTCATTTAACTACACCAAGCAAGAGACTTAATCTCTTATAAAGCTCTGCTGGAATCCCTAGCATTGTAGACTTAGCAATTACATCAAAGTTTTCTAGAAACTTGCAAATCGAGGAACGTTTGCGTGTGCACCCTCAGACTACACAAATCTCAAGATTTCGGATTACTATCTCTAAAATGTAAGTCTTCTGTCGAAGTATTACATTATTATTTTGTGTTTATTTTACATCATATATTCATACTACAGTTTGACCGAAAGTCGAGTTTGAAACATAAATTTTCAAATTTCACTGCGTGTACGAACCCGACTAAAACGCCTACAGTGGTATGAGAGTCTGCGCTGTTTTGTGTGTTTATATGATTAATATTGATGATAATATAGGTTAGGATTTGTTTAGATCTATATTTTATGTTGTTAAAGGCTTTAAAATCTTAAATCTTTAGAACACATAGTTCTTGTGCCTAGATCTGTTAAAGCAATTATGTATTCGAAAAAGTCATTCTAATATATAACTCCTATAAGTTGATATGCGTTATCCGGCTCGATTTAGAGCATGGTGCATTGAGACGAAGAACAAGCAGAAAATTAGATTTGATGGTCGATGAACGTATTGTTTTAATAGCGATGGAGTTGCAAGTGATACATCCGAAGATCTGACCCTAAACCAGTTTTAGGGGTTCAGATTTTCAGATCTTGTGTTTTTGGAGGTAAAGGCGTCGCGACTCTATACTAGAGCACCACGGCGTTGCTAGGGTTTTGTGGCGGTGCCGGGGTTCCACGATGGAATGCCGCGGTGATGCCCAGATGACGCCAGAGGCGCCGTGGCTCTGTTCAAGAGCGCCACAACGCTTTTCATCCAGAGAGATTAAAATTAATTTTTGGACTCTCTGGACTTTCGGCGCAACGGCGCCAGCCTGCAGGGCCACGACGCTGACGAGACAGTCTGTAGAAATTTGCTCGCTGAACTTTCGGCTCTGCGGCGCCAGCCTACAGGGCCACGACGCCATCAACGGTAATTAAAAAAAATCGAGAATCAGAAACAGAAGTTTAAAAGTTTCGGAATCTGATTCTAAAAGTTTTAAAGTTTCAGTTTCTGAAAATAAGTTTTCAAATTGAATAGATTTGGTCCTTTCGGGTAAATTTGTAAATAAAGAAAGGTTCTGGGAAAATTGTATTTTTAAGTTCTGGAAATTGCAAATAGGTCCCAGAAACTTGAAAATATTTTCTGAGAGTTGAAATTGCATTTTTTGAATTTATAGAGGTTCAGAATTGAACTTTTAAATTCTTAAGGGACTGAACTATAAATTTTAAAAGTTTACAAAATTCTTGAAAATCAGAATTTTTGAAATCAGAAAATGTTTAGGGACTGTTTGATATAGACATAGATTATAGAGTTTAGACAAATACACCCATGATTATCATTAATGGTATATTATTGTATAATATACAAATATGCTAAGTGTTTTGAATGTGATGCATTTAAATTATTAGCATAGCGTCCGCAATTATTGTTTGGGTAGGCGGCGCCTAGTAATTATTTAAATTCAATGACCGATATAACTGTCTGGGTAGACGGCGCCCAGTATGTGATTAAAATTATCTTATATCATGCTTATTGAGTTTGATGGTTTCCCATCTAAATGTGTTTAGAATTGCATGATAGGATGTCATATAATATATGACATAATTGTTGATCTTGAATGAATCCCCGAAAACTGAAAATATTCCCCAAATATTAAATACAAGTCTTAACTAAAATGTGTCGTCCATTATAATTGTTAGGGTGCAAAGTTCTTTTCGGTGATACGGGTATTTATGCCAAAGAATTTGCTCTAAGTCTACAAGGACTCAGGCCCTTTCATAGTTGTGTTAAAGTGAAAGTAGAGAATAAACTTTTATAGGTATTTACACCAAAGTGTTTGCTTGCAAAGGTTAAATTTACTTAGGCATTTAAACGCAGTCGTGTAATGGGGTTGGCTTTAGATAAATCGTGGCGCCAAAGTGTCGGACTAATCTAAAGACGCAAGATTAAAATGAAAGATATTTAATCAAACCAAGAGTTGTAGAGATTGATGCGCGATTTATGCACACACTAACGCAAGTACACGTATCGTGACAAGTAATATAGTCTAGGTAAGACCGAATATCATCCTCAAGGACTGGTTTTCAAGTACCGATTATCTATGCTTTAGTTTCTATTTGATTAACGTTAATTGAGTTGAAATTCTAAACTAATAATGCAGGAAATAAACTAATTATAAAAATACTTTGAATTAAATCAGTTATGATGGAGAATTAGGGCTTCCAAGATCATCAACTATCCACTCTATTCACTCCTTAATACAATTTAGACTAACTTCTTCTTCTACGTTAAGATAGCAGGTTAACTAGACCGTTTTATACTCCTGTTAAGGTAATATAAACACTCAACCCCAATGGAGAACCCTTCTACCTTTCGGTGACAAGATTGACTACAAAGGAGGATTAAGAGCAATAACCTATTAAGCTACACAAGTATCGGGGTACTTTCGTCCACGATTTAACCTATGTTTATTCAACTATAGCATATTCACAATCTCCCCTTTCGGCTTTCGATTAGAAATCATATAAGTGATGATAACTAGTGATCAATTAATTATCAAGCAATCAAAACAACTATTGAATAAATCTTAAATAAGTGAAGAAAAAACCAAACTAATATATTAATTCATGAATAGAGTTTCAAGTGAATCACAAGGAAATCCCTAATAAAGTAATTAGCTCCTAGCCATAGTCACGCTAAGAACTAATACAATCTCCATACATGAACTGAAATAAATAAAGCAAAAAGAAAGAAAAGAAAATACTCAAGAACGAGTCTCCAAGCTTTCTAGCATCCAAGGATTGTGTTGTGGAATATTTACAAGATGGAATGGTGGATGGAGAATGGAATGGGTGATGGATGGAGAATGGGATGTAGGATGGAGGATGTAGAATGTAGAATGATTTCTTCTAATGATGTAGAGACTATTTATAGACCAAGAATCCTTTAGGTAAAGGGTTAGGGATTATGTAGGTAGGAAAGGTTATGGAATCCTTTAAGGTAAAGGTTTTAGGAAAATTTATGGAAAAGGGTTAAGGAATATGTAGGTAGGAAAAGTTATCCCTTTTGGACTCTGAAAATGTGTCAAATTCGGCCCAAAACTCAGAAATTCCGCGTCGGCGCCTCGGCCTATCAGGCGCCGCGGCGCTAAAAATCGAGGCTTTGACGGCTTGGTGGTCGGCGCTGCTGCATGGCCGGTGACGGCATTCTTCCGGATTTTTCGTTTCTTCGTCCTTTGTTCGTCCGGTCTTCGTCTGATTTCTTCTATATTTTTCGGAACTTCTTAGACTTCATTTATTGGTGTTGACAGTCAATTTTGACCCGTTTTTCGTATATTTATTGCAATTTTAAGTATTTTAGCACACTCATTTTAATCAGCATTTTTTGCATTTTTATCTTTTTATTTTTAATTAAGCATTATGTCTTTGTTAATATTATGTTTATTATTGTTACACCGTCGTTTTATTTTTAATAATATTTGCATCTATTTAAATAATTAATTGGCATCTTGTTTTTACTTTTAATCAGGCATTAAACATGTCTTAAATATTGAATTTTAGTATTATTGTATCGGCATTTGAATTTTAATAATTTTGCATCTTTTAAATAATTTTCTGTTAAATAATTAACTCGTCTTGCATTTTGTCAAACCAAAGTCAGTCGATCAAGACAAATTTGAATCACCCAATCCAACACCATTTTAATTTCATCCAAACACTCTTTTATTTTTTCCCCCCTAAAATCAAAACCTACTTTTCATTTTCCCCCCCAAAACCAACTCAAACCACAAACCTACCTATATATTAAACATTTTACCCTTATTAAAAAGGAGGAGGGCGACCTACTTTACTTCACCAGCCGCACATATCCTTTCCATTATACCCCCCCTCCCTTTTCATTTTTAGGTCATCTCCTCACTCCACTGTTCCGTCGCGCCGCCTCATGCCGGAGCTCAAGCTCGTGGCCCCTTTAACACCCACATCATCTCCTCACCCTCTCGTCGACCACCACCATTAAAACCTAGCTCACTCTCCCGTCGCCGCCGCCTCACCCTCTCAACCCTAACTCCCGTCGACCACCCTCTCCCTTGTCCCCTCAACCACTCGCACACATACAACACCAGCAACACCTCGTCGAACCCTCCTTCCCAACAACACCGGCGAACACCTCACCGTCGACGAACCACCACTGTCTCATCGCCACTATTCCCGTCGACCACGAACAACCAACTCACCACCACACCACCATGACCCCACTGTCGCCCCAGCCCTATCGGCGAATACCGCTGCTCCCGTACACCCTTCCATTGCATGTCGGCGAACCACTGTTTCCCACACCCAGTCGCCGGCGAACCTCACCACTGTCAACTCCGCCATCACCGTCGAACCATCACCTCGTCCCACTGTCCCGCATCCCTGTAGCACTGCGGTGGCGTTGCTCCGGTGACCTCGTCGTGGAAGCGACGCCGCTGCTCGCTGCCCGCTGTTTGTTTCTCTTTCGTTGCTATTATGTTATTGTTGTTGTTGGACTGATTTCGATTTTGTTGGCTATTATTGTTGCTGTTTTTCGGACTGTCCGGCGACCTTGTTGGTTTATTTTGGGATTATTTTGGGATATTTTTTGGCTGCTTTCAGTTTGTGGGATGATTTGGAAGTGTCTGGCCGGAGTTTTAAGACTCCGGCGACATCTTGAAATTTCCGACGATTGACACTGCTCCTATGGTTTCTGGTTGTTTTTCGGACAGATTTTGGACCCTTTTTCATTGTTATGTTGTTTCCTAGTGTTTCACGTGCCATTTGGTTTGCTGTATTGTTGTTGCACTACCACTGTCCCTACGGATTTTGGACGATTTTACCCTTTTGGCCATATTGCTGGACTGATTTTTAGGCTATTTTGGACATTTTTGCTGGTTTACTGATTTAGAACAAATACTACACTGTTGGTATTTTACTGATTTGAACAAGATGCTACACTTGTTTGGCCGATGAAAAAGTTATCCGTCGATTTTTGAGGCCTCCACAGTTGCAAAGACGGAAAATAAAATAAATGAAGCTTTCTGGGCAAGGATGATTTCTTCCACTTACACCGGATAACCAACATGCGCTGGCAGGGCGAATTCTCGCAGCCGCACATTTTTTTAGGCTCCCACTTTATATATTTTTCATATCTGAGCCCTCCGTGTTTAAAACTATTATTGTTTTGGCGCGGATATGAAGGTTTTATTTATTTTATTGCTTTTAATAATATTGGCCGATGAAGGAATCTCCGTCTGATTTCCAAGGCCTCCTCTGTGCAAAAGACGAATTTATTTATTTTTTGCTTTACTTATTAAATTCCTGTCATTACTTTAAAATTATTTATTCTGATACTAACACTTTTACTAAGTGTTTATGCAGGTAGCCGGAGATCATCTTGTGCAGAAAGCCTAAAAAGGGCTAAAAGATGTCCTTAATGTTATTTTATATCGCATTTAATTTAGTTTTATTATTGTGTAGTGCACTTTATTTTAATTATAAATGCTTAGAATAGGTAGAATAAAAAGAGCAATAAATAATTAACCTAGGTTTGAACGAACAACCGCAAGTTAGCGGATCTTAAAGGATGCCTAACCCCTTCCCTTTAGGATAATAAAGAACCCTGATCCAGAATCTCACTAATTTCGCAGACCATTAAATGGAAGTCAATTGCAGTATTTTTATTGCAATAAACTAAGTGTCCTAATTCACTATAATAATTAGGTGGCGACTCCTTAAAATACATTTAGGAATCAACCATAGCAGTAATCCCGTTTCCGACTCCGGTTAAAATGGGGTGTTACAGCATGGCGACTCTGCTGGGTAGTCAGGTTCTTAATCATAGCAAGCCCAGGTTAATTAAATATTGCGCCTTATTTTGCTTTTATATTTGTTGTAAATATTTTATATTGCTTGCTTTTATTTGTAATTAACTATTTTAATTGCTACATTATTTTACTGTTTTCCTTAAACTGACATTCCGCTCATATTTCCTTCACTCTGGAAAATTCACACTGTCACACACTACACGCGCTGGTGTGCTTCGAGCACCCGCAAATTTCTTTCAAGAACACCCAAAATTTAGGAGAGTTGGCGCTTGCGTAGAGTTAGATCGGTTCGTCTGATCAGCCACGTAGCCTTCTCACTCGAGTTGTCCGCTCGGGAACTCAAGGCCTAATAGGCCAAATCTTAGAAAGCTTAAGATAGAGCTATACCACCCTTTTATATTAGTCATGCATGCATAAACCTTAGGTGGGTTAATCCTTGGTATTAACGCCACAATTAGAAATCCACCGAACTTGTCGACGGGTTTCACAACCCAACGACCCATTAGCATACTATGTGTAGCGTGATGATGATAGACGGATCCAAGTCTGGTCATGACACGCCAAAATTGGAAAAAGTGCACTGTCATTTGGTCGTCATTTCCGACAAAATATTGCAGTTTAACGGCTTGGACCTATTTATCATAATCCCACATATTTGGCGTTTAGGCTCACCTCTGGCATAAGGGAGGTCTCAAGCATATTAGGGCACGCGCTTGATTTGCATGTTTTTTGTTTATTATTGTTTGTCGCTAGCAACTCTGTACATATTGTTTAATTCAATAATTGCTCTTTTGTGATTCCGGGCTCGAGCATTTGTATTTTTGCACTTTTTGCTTTCACATTGCAATCAGGACTTCTACTGCGTAAATCACTCTTGAATAGCGCGACTTGGACTTTGTGAAGCATCAACCACCAGTCTGGTCGAACCAATCAGGGGAGTCTTTGACTATATTGTCACACTTTTGCATTTTTATTATTTTGGTCATTTTCCTACTCACCTATTTCTTATATTTTTTGCAGGAAGGTCGTCCTCGCAAACAACCGAGGGCGGGCGAAAAAAAAAAAAAAATGAGCGTTAGTTATGTTGATTAAAAGAAGTTAGTCTCAATTCTTCTTTACTTAGTATTTTTATTCATATTTGCAAATTCAATTAATATGTCTAGCGTTGATTGCATAGTTCTTACATATCATGCATTTTATCATAATTATTCCGAACTACGCGTGTCTGATTCTCACCATACGGTGTGATACGTAGGCAACCCATCTAGGGTTCGACACCACCACATAAAAAAAAAAAAAAAAGGGGACATATTTGGTTTACCCATTCATTGCATTTATCCAATCACGCACATTCATTCATGCATTTCACAGTCATTCATTTTTTTATTACATTCTTTTACTTTGCATTAGTCTTATAGTGAATAATCATTTATTTTGCACAGCTTTTATTTTTTGCATTTCTTTCATGAATAAATCCTTTTTTAAATCATACGTTTTACATCATAATCATTCCGAACTATGCGTGTCTGATTCTCACCGCACGGTGTGATACGTAGGCAACTCATTTTGGGTTCGACACCACAAAAATAAAAACCACAAAAAATAATAATAATAAAGAGCGCATGTCTCACTCATGCATCCCATTCATCATGTTTTCGGGCATTCATTTTACTTTGCATTCGTCCACAGTGGACAATCATTTCTGTTGCACAGCTTTACATTGCTATTTTTTTTGATATATGTTTTCAAGCATACATTTTATAACATATTTGAATGAACTACGCGCACCTGATTCCCTCGACGGGATACGTAGGCAGCCCTAGTCGGGTTCGGTATCCTTTATTCAAAAATTGAAAAAAAATATATTTTGTTTATAAACAAAAAAACAATGTTATTCAAAAATACAAAAAACATTTTTTTTAGTATTATTGTTTGACTTGGTTGATACCAACACAGTTACAAGTGTGCATACAAAAAAAAAAAAAAAACAACAACAACAAAAAAAAAAACAGTATGGGTTGACTTTGTGGTAAACCATAAATTCTTTTGGTACCTCTTATTCACACCCGTAAATGACATTGTCTTGCGTGTTTCCAAGATAAGGACGAAACCAACCTCATCGTTTCATATGCATTGTGTGGTGAGTGTTTGAATAAGTTCAATTGCATTACATTGTGATCTAGAACTTGGCCTGAATGTTTGTTGAGGCGAAATCCTGAGCAACACTCGGTGTGGGAAATGATCGTAGGCTTTCTTTGACCCGTTTGAGCCTTTTCAGCCAACCAAATAACATTATCCCTAGTACACCCCTTTGAGCCTAAAACCTATTTTTTGACAACCGCATATTACACCTATAACCTTTCTGAGTGCGTACGCACTATCCCTCTCTTGGCCCGACCTCCTCGAGTGCTTTAGAAATGTGCAAGTGGCTGACAAAATTCTAGCTGAAGTTTGCAAAGACAAATTGTCAAAGTCTCAAAAAAAAAAAAAAAACAGAGACGACTTCACACAAAGAGAAAATCAAAAGCCCAATATAAAAAATAAAAAAAATGGGGAATATATGACCCCGAAAAAAAAGGGGCTCGAAATGAAAGATTCAAAAGAAGTCAATGCAAAAAACTGAGACAAAAAAAAAAGCAAGTCAGCATCAAAACGCACAAATATCAAGCACGGACATAGTCCAACTCTCGAGGAAGGATTAATCACTTTTTACCCAAATGATATCCATCCCTTGCCCCAAACCTACATTACAAGCCCGTGACAAGCCCTACATGATCTTATACTGAGGGTTCTCACATTAGTGGATACTTACATGACGGTCAAGCCTATGGTATCACAATTGCATGCATTGAACATCTTTGAGTGTGAGCGTAATTCTCTCAACGTCCCAAAATTCAAAATACTGAAATATATGTGTGAAATGAGACTTTCTTTCTGTGAGGACATTTGAAACGTGAGATTACGTGTAGTTCGAAACCTTGGATGCAAGCAGGTGTGTCAACACTCAGGTATGTCTGAGGTACTATCTGAAGCTGTGTGAATTACACCAGAGTCAATCTCGGTTAGACTGAAAGCAGTAAACGAAAATCCTTATGCACAATACTAATTGTTGGTATCAACTGGAGTCAGAACGTAATGTCGTCTTCCATTTTTTCAGAAAAAAACAACAAAATGCATATTACATAAAAATTATTTTGCATCACGAACTACGTCTTGACCTGATTCCCTCAGCGGGATACGTAGGCGGCCACATCGGCTTCGGTCCCACAACATTTTAAAATCATAAAAAATTCTTATTTTTGCAGCATGAACTACGTCTTGACCTGACTCTCTCGGGGGGATACGTAGGCAGCCACATCGGCTTCGGTCCCACAACATTTTAAAATCATAAAAAAAAATTATTTTTGCAGCATGAACTACGTCTTGACCTGACTCCCTCGGGGGGATACGTAGGCGGCCACATCGGCTTCGGTTCCGCATCATTTTAAAATCATAAAAATTCTTATTTTTGCAGCATGAACTACGTCTTGACCTGACTCCCTCGGCGGGATACGTAGACAGCCACATCGGCTTCGGTCACACCGTTAGAAATATTTCTTCCTTATTTTGCACTGGACTCGATTTTGTCCATATTCTCGCATTAGCTTTTCATTCATTATAAAAAATAAAATAAAAAAAATTAAAAAAAATGCTTACCTGATCGCCTTGATAGCGTCAAGATGCAACCTTACCCAGTTCAACATCTTCATTACCAGAAACTGGGACATTTTAAGGAATTCACTGCAAGAAAATGACAATAGACAGGAAAAAGAAGGCCAACTAGGTCTTCACCAAGAATGCAAGCGTCAAGAGCCAAAGCTACAGAATCGACGCTAATCAACCACTCATTTCCTAAAACTCACAAGTTTTCTTTGAGTGCAGGATCTTCATATCGCCAAAGCGCGTAAACACAACAATAAACCCATGCGGGTCACAAATGCACAACGTCTATGCAATGACGCTATCTCAACCCAGACGGGTCACAAAGCAGGTACGCCCCTAAACCAATACATTTCATTTTAAGCCTATGCAACGGCTTCATCCATGTTTCGTCTATGCAACGACGAAAGACCGCATCAGCGTCCATGCAACGACGCTTTTCATTTTAAGCCTATGCAACGGCCGTTCATGTTTCGTCAGGTAACGACGAAGACCGTGATCGCGTCTATGCAACGACGTCATTTCATTTAAGCCTATGCAACGGCTTCATTCATGTTTCGTCTATGCAACGACGAGCATCTGCATCGCGTCCATGCAACGACGCCTTTTCATTTTAAGCCTATGCAACGGCTTCATTCATGTTTCGTCTATGCAACGACGAGCAGCTGCGTCGCGACCATGCAACGACGCCTTTTCTTTTTAAGCCTATGCAACGGCTTCATTCATGTTTCGTCTATGCAACGACGAAGATCTGCGTCGCGTCCATGCAACGACGCCATTTCACTTTAAGCCTATGCAACGCCATTCATGTTTCGTCTATGCAACGACGAGCATCCGTGATCGCGTCCAAAACGACGTCATTTCTTTTAAGCCTATGCAACGGCTTATTCATGTTTCGTCTATGCAACGACGAGCATTCGTGATCGCGTCTACGCAACGACGTCATTTCATATTAGCCTATGCAATGCTTTCATTCATGTTTCGTTTATGCAACGACGAGCATCGTGACGCGTTTACGCAACGACGCCATTTCTTTTAAGCCTATGCAACGGCCGTTCATGTTTCGTCTATGCAACGATTTAACATCTCATTGCGTCCAAAACGACGCTATTTCATATAAGTCTATGCAACGCTTTATCATGTTTCGTTTATGCAACGAAGCATCTGCGTGCGTCCAAAACGACGCCATTTCATATAAGCCTATGCAACAACTTCATCCATGTTTCGTTTATGCAACGACGAGCATCTGTGCGTCCAAAACGACGCTATTTCATAAAAGTCTATGCAACGCTTATTCATGTTTCGTCTATGCAACGACGAAGCGATCAGCGTCCGAAAACGACGCCATTTCATATAAGTCTATGCAACGGCTTCATTCATGTTACGTCTATGCAACGACGAGCCTCTGCATTGCGTCCGACAACGACGGCATTTCATATTAGGCTATGCAACGGCTTCATCCATGTTTCGTGTATGCAACGACGAGCATCGTGATTGCGTCCAAAACGACGCCATAAAAGCCTATGCAACGCTTTATTCATGTTTCGTATGCAACGACGAACATCCGTGATCGCATCTATATTTCGCCCATGCAACGACGAAGCATCCGTCATCGCGTCTATGCAATGACGCCATCAACATCTACAATAACCTTGTCTTTTTCAGCACCACATCACCCGCAACCCAGTGTCAATCATACTTCGACACTGGGACATTTTTAATCAGCGTCAGCTTTGCTTTTTAATTTTTGCATCACAACGACCCAGTGTCATCATGATTTGACACTGGGACATTTTTTGGATCTGCATCATCCCTATTTTTGAGTTCCAGTTTATAAAACAGGACAAAATTGGCTACAAGTCAACATCTTTGAAGACTCTTCCATCATCTCCGTACAAAGAGGACATGTCATTGATACCAATTTTGACCCGTTTTTCGTATATTTATTGCAATTTTAAGTATTTTAGCACACTGCATTTTAATCAGCATTTTTTGCATTTTTATCTTTTTATTTTTAATTAAGCATTATGTCTTTGTTAATATTATGTTTATTATTGTTACACCGTAGTTTTATTTTTAATAATATTTGCATCTCTTTAAATAATTAATTGACATCTTGTTTTTACTTTTAATCAGGCATTAAACATATCTTAAATATTGAATTTTAGTATTATTGTATCGGCATTTGAATTTTAATAATTTTGCATCTTTTAAATAATTTTCTGTTAAATAATTAACTCGTCTTGCATTTTGTCAAACCACCCACCAAATTCAAGACACAATTTGAATCAGTCCAATCCAACACCATTTTAATTTCATCCAAACACTCTTTTATTTTTTTTCCCCTAAAATCAAAACCTACTTTTCATTTTCCCCCCCAAAACCAACCCAAACCCTAAAAACCTACCCTATATATTAAACATTTTACCCCCTTATTAAAAAAGGAGGGGGGGCAGCCTACTTTACTTCATCAGCCGCACATATCCTTTCCATTATACCCCCCTCCCTTTTCATTTTTAGGTCATCTCCCTCACCCACTGTTCCCGTCGCCGCCGCCTCCCTTCGCCGGAGCTCCAAGCTCCGGCGAAGCCCCCTTTTAACACCCACATCATCTCCCTCACCCTCTCCCGTCGACCACCACCATTAAAACCTAGCTCACTCTCCCGTCGCCGCCGCCTCACCCTCTCAGCCCTAACTCCCGTCGACCACCCTCTCCCTTGTCCCCTCAACCACTCGCACACATACAACACCAGCAACACCTCGTCGAACCCTCCTTCCCAACAACACCGGCGAACACCTCACCGTCGACGAACCACCACTGTCTCATCGCCACTATTCCCGTCGACCACGAACAACCAACTCACCACCACACCACCATGACCCCCACGCCCGCCAATTTCTATCGAGAATACCGCCGCCCGTACACCCTTCCATCGCATGTCCCGGAACCATCGCTTCACACCTGGGCCGCGAACCTCACCACTGACAACTCCGCCATCACCGGCGAACCATCACCTCGCCCCATCGCCCCGCATCCTCGTAGCATCGCGTGGCGTTGCTCCGTGACTGCGTGGAAGCGACGCCGCTGCTCGCTGCCCGCTGTTTGTTTCTCTTTCGTTGCTATTATGTTATTGTTGTTGTTGGACTGATTTCGATTTTGTTGGCTATTATTGTTGCTGTTTTTCGGACTGTCCGGCGACCTTGTTGGTTTATTTTGGGATATTTTTTGGCTGCTTTCAGTTTGTGGGATGATTTGGAAGTGTCTGGCCGGAGTTTTAAGACTCCGGCGACATCTTGAAATTTCCGACGATTGACACTGCTCCTATGGTTTCTGGTTGTTTTTCGGACAGATTTTGGACCCTTTTTCATTGTTATGTTGTTTCCTAGTGTTTCACGTGCCATTTGGTTTGCTGTATTGTTGTTGCACTACCACTGCCCCTACGGATTTTGGACGATTTTACCCTTTTGGCCATATTGCTGGACTGATTTTTAGGCTATTTTGGACATTTTTGTTGGTTTACTGATTTAGAACAAATACTACACCGTTGGTATTTTACTGATTTGAACAAGATGCTACACTTGTATGGCCGATGAAAAAGTTATCCGTCGATTTTTGAGGCCTCCACAGTTGCAAAGATGGAAAATAAAATAAATGAAGCTTTCTGGGCAAGGATGATTTCTTCCACTTACACCGGATAACCAACATGCGCTGGCAGGGCGAATTCTCGCAGCCGCACTTGTTTAGGCTGTCCCACTTTATATATTTTTCATATCTGAGCCCTCCGTGTTTAAAACTATTATTGTTTTGGCGCGGATATGAAGGTTTTATTTATTTTATTGCTTTTAATAATATTGGCCGATGAAGGAATCTCCGTCTGATTTCCAAGGCCTCCTCTGTGCAAAAGACGGATTTATTTATTTTTTGCTTTACTTATTAAATTCCTGTCATTACTTTAAAATTATTTATTCTGATACTAACACTTTTACTAAGTGTTTATGCAGGTAGCCGGAGATCATCTTGTGCAGAAAGCCTAAAAGGGCTAAAAGATGTCCCGGAATGTTATTTTATATCGCATTTAATTTAGTTTTATTATTGTGTAGTGCACTTTATTTTAATTATAAATGCTTAGAATAGGTAGAATAAAAAGAGCAATAAATAATTAACCTAGGTTTGAACGAACAACCGCAAGTTAGCGGATCTTAAAGGATGCCTAACCCCTTCCCTTTAGGATAATAAAGAACCCTGATCCAGAATCTCACTAATTTCGCAGACCATTAAATGGAAGTCAATTGCAGTACTTTTATTGCAATAAACTAAGTGTCCTAATTCACTATAATAATTAGGTGGCGACTCCTTAAAATACATTTAGGAATCAACCATAGCAGTAATCCCGTTTTCGACTCCGGTTAAAATGGGGTGTTACAATTGGCCCCTTTTAGTGTGCAATTCCATCTCATTTATGCTCATTTCATCTCCTTTTCGCCATTTCTCCATTTCTGACCGCTGTGACACAAAAGAAAGGAAAACGACCCTAATACTATACTAAAATAAATGAAATGAGTAAAATACTAACTAAAAATGACTCAAGATGTGTATATAAAATACACCGATCAAACACCCCCAAACTTAACATTTGCTCGCCCTCGAGCAAAGATAAAAAATATAAACAAAGACTCAAAGAGATGGATCAAGTAGTTATAATATTGCTTCTTCAAAATCATGGATGAAAGATGAGATAATATGTTAGAACATATATAGCATGAATAATCAGCAATCTAGAATTTCAAGTTAGATATTTCGCAAATTCACTTAGATCATGTTCAATGGAAATACAAACACCTAACCTATGCAATTTCATTCCATCTTTCCCAAATATTATAGACCTGTTTACTAGCTATTCTCCACTAATCATAGACATACATATTAAAGATCATCAGGACTTTCAAGGGTTGTAAGGTAGGCTTAGGCAGGGGTAGGTAAAAATAGGCATTTAGGCTCCATTACGTACCATAATCACTTTTCATTCAAACTCTTTTTCCTTCTTTTTGATTTCCTTTTTAGTTTCGTACCCACTTTCTCCCCTCTTTTCTTTTGAGAGAATGATATGTATTATAAATAACAGGCACCCCCAAACTTAGACTTTCGCATATTTTCATTGGGGTGCATCAAATTTGTTCACTCTCTTTTTGTTTCTTTTTCACGCTTTTCATCCCAATACTTTTTCATTATTACTTATGGCACAACAAATGAATCATAGGGTGTCAAAGAAAGATATTTATTTTAGGCTCAAAGGAGCTGACTAGTGATACATTTTATATCAGGGTAGGTAATGAATGGTCAGAAGGGCTATCAAAGAAATGCCTGAATCATCTCCCTAAACATGTACATCTTAACTATTTCGCCTCAAATAACAAACAAACAGATTTTCTAGACATTTTTTCAACCTTCTTTCCATAACTAACACACATAAGCTAAGCATAAATATTCCAAATAATTAGATGTCAGGAATTTTTGGTATATCTAACTTAAGCACACAAATTGTCGCTTTTAATTCTATTACATTATCCCACTTTATTCACTCAATATCTTTAGCAACTACAACATGCATGATCCATCAAATCAAAAAAAAAAAAAAAAAAAAAAAGACTCAAAAATACTCAAAAAACAAACAAAACAAATCAAAAAGACTCAAAAATAATAAAACATCCCCCCAAACTTAAATCACACATTGTCTCCAATGTGTGCAAGACTCAAAAAATAAATAGGGACAACTTACTGACACAACACAACGGTCATAACGGAGGTCTAGGAGGAAAAAATCTGGAATTTGCACGGAATATGGCTCTCTGAAGTTCGAGATCGCGCCACGAGATTCGAGCGCGCTGCAAATCTTGTGGCTCTGAAGTTCGAAGCGCGCGCTGATTCAGCGCGTATGGCCGACGACTTTTCCTTTTTTTCAGCATTTTTGTTCTTTTTCCTTTAGATTTAGCTTTCAATCCGCCTATTATCCAACAACATAAAACAAGAACCCAAGACCGTGAGACTGTTCAAGACAAAATAAAACAACTAAAACAAAAATTAAAATAACATAATTAAAAACATTGGGTTGCCTCCCAACAAGCGCTGTCTTTAACGTCTTTTAGCCGGACGCATTTAACCTTTACGAGTGCCCATTGGATCCTTCTGCGAACTGCTTGCAATCCGCATAGTTATTGTTGCAGGTCTCACTTCAACTGCAACAATTGCTTCAAACAAGGGCCTCAGATATACGACTATCCCCCAAGTACATAAGACATGTTTGTCTTTTAGGCTCTCTCTAATGTAGGGATCAGTGAGATTCCCAACATCTCTCAACTCTAGGGGGTGCCCTTGATGGTATGGACTTTCTTTTTGGGGATCAACATTGACAGCTGATGGTGTTTCTTCTGCAATAGGTACAAGAAAAAGATTTTCCAAGGAATCCAAAAAGATGAATGATTGGATCTCAGTAACCTTTTCCTTCTCTACATCAATTATCCCGCCAGATTCCTCAACAACTGGGTGTGGTTCAAGGTCCTCAATTTGCTTACCACCTCCCATAATGATGTCGCTAGGCAGATTTTCTTGAAGTGTATTGCTCATCCTATCCATCAGTTGCCCTATGTGGGTCTCCAAATTTTTGAGGGACTCCCTTGTCTCAGCCATAAACTGAGTCTGGAACTTGGTGAGCTTGAGTATGCCTGCCTGCAACTCATCTAGATCTTCCTCTAGAACCTGTGGGTTAATCTGCTGTTGATGACTCCACTGTCTCTGATAGTAGTAGTCCATGTGTCCTGAGTTTTTTTTTTCGATTTTTTTTTTCGAATTTAACCTGCAAAATAAGAAAAACAACAAAAGGTGATAAAAAGATGCTCGCAGAACAAGTTAGAAACTTGTTCTTGGAGCAACCAAATTAGAAATAAGAATAGATAAATCGATATTGAAAGTACGCCAATCCCCGGCAACGACGCCAAAAACTTGATGCGCGATTTATGCACACACTAACGCAAGTGCACGTATCGTGACAAGTAATATAGTCTAGGTAAGACCGAATATCGTCCTCAAGGACTGGTTTCAAGTACCGATTATCTATGATTTAGTTTCTATTTGATTAACGTTAATTGAGTTGAAATTCTAAACTAATAATGCAGGAAATAAACTAATTATAAAAATACTTTGAATTAAATCAGTTATGATGGAGAATTAGGGCTTTCAAGATCATCAACCCACTATATTCACTCCTTAATACAATTTAAACTAACTTCTTCTTCTACGTTAAGATAGCAGGTTAACTAGACCGTTTTATACTCCTGTTAAGATAATATAAACACTCAACCCCAATGGAGAACCCTTCTACCTTTCGGTGACAAGATTGACTACAAAGGAGGATTAAGAGCAATAACCTATTAAGCTACACAAGTATCGGGGTACTTTCGTCCACGATTTAACCTATGTTTATTCAACTATAGCATATTCACAATCTCCCCTTTCGGCTTTCGATTAGAAATCATATAAGTGATGATAACTAGTGATCAATTAATTATCAAGCAATCAAAACAACTATTGAATAAATCTTAAATAAGTGAAGAATAAACCAAACTAATATATTAATTCATGAATATAGTTTCAAGTGAATCACAAGGAAATCCCTAATAAAGTAATTAGCTCCTAGCCATAGTCACGCTAAGAACTAATACAATCTCCATACATGAACTGAAATAAATAAAGCAAAAAGAAAGAAAAGAAAATACTCAAGAACGAGTCTCCAAGCTTTCTAGCATCCAAGGATTGTGTTGTGGAATATTTACAAGATGGAATGGTGGATGGAGAATGGAATGGGTGATGGATGGAGAATGGGATGTAGGATGGAGGATGTAGAATGTAGAATGATTTCTTCTAATGATGTAGAGACTATTTATATACCAAGAATCCTTTAGGTAAAGGGTTAGGAATTATGTAGGTAGGAAAGGTTATGGAATCCTTTTAGGTAAAGGTTTTAGGAAAAGTTATGGAAAAGGGTCAAGGAATATGTAGGTTGGAAAAGTTATCCCTTTTGGACTCTGAAAATGTGTCAAATTCGCTTCAGAAATCCGTAGCGTCGCGCCTGCGCAGATCGAATGCGCCAAAAATCGAAGGTTTTGGACGGCCGATGGTCGGCTATTGTGATGGCGTTCCGGATTTTTCGTTTCTTCGTCCTTTGTTCGTCCGGTCTTCGTCTGATTTCTTCTATATTTCCCGGAACTTCTTAGACTTCATTTATTGGCCCCTTTTAGTGTGCAATTTCATCTCATTTATGCTCATTTCATCTCCTTTTCGCCATTTCTCCATTTCTGACCGTTGTGACACAAAAGAAAGGAAAACGACCCTAATACTATACTAAAATAAATGAAATGAGTAAAATACTAACTAAAAATGACTCAAGAGGTGTATATAAAATACACCGATCAGAGATGCTTTACAATTGGTTGAGAACCTACCAAAGATATGTTATTGAAGTTATCAGCCAAAGAAAACGCGGATATAACATATGTTTGGATCTTGGCCCATTATGACCTTAAAATGTTTTAGGTCTATATTCTACCTTGGGGTCGTAGAGGTATGCAAAATAGTGGGAGCTAATTAACAAAATGACATGTTAATTAGCATATAATGAATGTGTATAAATTAGGAGAATGAATGTTGATTACATTTTCCTGTTCTATCTATATCTTCAGATCTTCAGAATGTCGAGTTTTTCGTTGAAAATGATTATGGAGCCCAACAGATTAACTGGACCCAATTTTATAGACTGACTCAGGAATGTGAGAATTGTCATGAGACAAGAAAAGATTGAATATACATTGGACAATGTATTCCCTACAGCTCCTTCGGAGGACTCTGCTAAGTATGCCACATTCGATAAGGTTGCTTACGAGAAACATTTTCAGAATTCCACTTCAGCTCAATGTCTAATGTTGTCTTCTATATCACCACTATTGCAAAGACAACATTAGCACATAGGGCCCAACGAAATGTTAGCACATTTGAAGAGTCTCTATAACTCGCAGTCTCAGACAATGGAGTATGACCTGCTCATAGAACTTTTCAAATGTAAGCTAAATGAAAGGGGCCAGGTGTCTCCACATGTGTTGAGAATGATTGAGTTGATAGAAAGGTTGGCTTCCATCGACATAAAGTTTCATGTCAGAGTCTCCACCACCTTCATCCTGCATTCACTTCCAAGGTCGTTTGAGGGTTTAGGGTTTAGGGTTTAGGGTTTAGGTACCGCATCATTTTAAAATCATAAAAAAATCTTATTTTTTGCATCATGAACTACGTCTTGACCTGATTCCCTCTGCGGGATACGTAGGCGGCCACATCGGCTTCGGTCCCGCATCATTTTAAAAGCATAAAAAATTCTTATTTTGCAGCATGAACTACGTCTTGACCTGATTTCCTCTGCGGGATACGTAGGCGGCCACATCGGCTTCGGTCCCACATCTTTTAAAAAAAAATTGCTTATCTGATCGCCTTGATAGAGTCAAGATTCAACCTTACCCAGTTGAAAGTTCAACATCTTCATTAACAGAAACTGGGACATTTTAAGAATTCACTGCAAGACAATGGCAATATTTGCATAGAGGAGGCCTTGGAAATCAGACGGAGATTCCTTCATCGGCCATACAAGTGTAGTATCTTGTTCAAAAATCAGTAAAATACCAACAAGTGTAGCAGCATGTTCAAAATTAGTTTAATAAAAATAAGAGGGGCAAAATCGTCAAAATCTGCCCAAAACATCATGAAAACAGTAGCATTTGTCCTTAATAAGTTTAAAATGAATCAAAGGGCCAAATTGTTCCAAATCGGTCCCGAAACCAGCCAAAACAAAAGCAAAACAACGAAACAGTGAACCCGCCGCAGGACACCGGAAAATCAGAACGTTGCCAAAGCAACACAAAAATAGTGCAAACTCAGATAAAATGGCAAAAATGCCAATAATCAGAAAATCAGTCCAAACCAATATACATAATAATAACTAAAATAGAAACAAACGGCGAGCAGCGATCAACGCGCATCACCGGAAAGAAACAAACTCACAAAATCAGTCCCGCAGCAACAACAAATAACGGGAATTCAGAATGTCACCGGAAAGAAAAGAATAAAAATCAGTCCCATGGCAACTATACATAATATATCCAAAACCAATCTGTCAAGAACTACATTCCCAACAACAGGGAAAGAAACCAAATCAGTCCACCACACACGTAATAATAATAAAGATTAAGAGCGAGTAATAGCGTACGGTACAACGACATCACTACAACGGCGAGATCGTCGGAGCAACGCCGCCATTGCTGTTCACCGACGCTAACAGTGGCGGAACGGAGGCAGTGAGAGAGGGTGAGGGTGAGGGAGACGGGATGGTGAGAGGGGGAGCAGTGGGTTCGCCGATTGTTCAGCGATGGTGGTGGAGGGGAGCAGTGGATTCGCCGGTAAGGGCGGCGATGGTGGTGGAGGAGAGCAGTGGGTTCGCCGGTAAGGGCGGCGAGGGGAGAGTGAGACGGGATGGTGAGAGGGAGAGCAGTGAGTGAGACGGGAGAGGTGAGATGGAGAGGGAGAGGGCTGCTGCAGCTGAAAGGGGAAGAAGGGAGTGAGGGAGGAGGCTTGAGATTTTGAGAGTGGGGTATGTCGGCTGGGCTTGATGAAGTAGGGCTGATTTTTTGTTGGGAGGAAAGTGGGAGTGTAATGTTTTATTTATAGGGTAGATATTTTAGGTTTAGGTTTAGGTTTTGGGGGGAAAATAAAAAGTGTGGTATTGTTTTGTGGGGGAAATAAAAAGATGAAAGTTTGGATGAAATTAAAAAATGGTGTTGGGTTGGACTGATTCAAATTATGTCTTGGACTGGACTGGTTTGACAAAATGCAAGGCGGGTTAATTATTTAAAAAGATGCAAAATTATTAAAATGCAAATGCCGACGCAATAATAATAAAATACAATATTTTAGCAAATGTTTAATGCCTAATTAAAAGTAAAAATGCGGTGCCAATTAATTATTTAAAGAGATGGAAATATTATTATAATAGAAACATAATATTAACAAAGACATAATGCTTAATTTAAAATAAAAAGATGCAATGCCATTTTGTGAAGAAATAAACATAGAATATTATGTAAAAAAATGCAAAAAATGATGATTAAAATGCGGTGTGCTAAAATACATAAAATTGCAACAAATATACAAAAAACGGGTCAAAATTGACTGTCAACAGCATGACTCTCTTTGTACGGAGATGATGGAAGAGTCTTCGGACAAAGATGTTGACTTGTAGTCAATTTTGTCCTGTTTTATAAACTATAACCTCAAAAGTAGGGCAGATGCAGACTCAAAATGTCCCAGTGTCGAATTATGATTGACACTGGGTCGTTGTGATTCGAAAAATAAAAAGCAAAGCTGACGCTGATTTAAAAATGTCCCAGTGTCGAAGTATGAGGACACTAGGTTGCTGCGATGCTAAAATTAAAAGACAAAACTGATGCGGATTTAAAATTTATCCCTGTGTCGAATTATGAGGACACTGGGTTGCTGCGATGCTAGAAAATTAAAGCAGGTAGACGCCGATTCAAAATTGTCCCAGTGTCGAATTATGATTGACACTGGGTTGCAGGTGATGTGGTGCTGGAAAAGACATGGTGTTTGTAGATGTTGGTGGCGTCATTGCATGGACGTGATGCAGATGTTCGTCGTTGCATAGACGAAACATAGATGAAGCCGTTGCATATGCTTAGATGAAATGACGTCGTTGCATAGACGTGATGCAGATGTTCGTCGTTGCATAGACGAAACATGGATGAAGCCATTGCATAGGCTTTGATGAAATGACGTCGTTGCATAGACGTGATGCAGATGTTCGTCGTTGGATAGACGAAACATAGATGAAGCCGTTGCATAGGCTTTGATGAAATGACGTCGTTGCATAGACGCAATGCAGATGTTCGTCGTTGCATAGACGAAACATGGATAATGCCGTTGCATAGGCTTTGACGAAATGGTGTCATTTCATAGACGCGATGCAAATATTCGTCGTTGCATAGACGAAACATGGATGAAGCCGTTGCATAGGCTTTGATGAAATGACATCGTTGCATAGACGCAATGCAGATGTTCATCGTTGCATAGACGAAACATAGATGAAGCCGTTGCATAGGCTTTTATGAAATGGCTTCATTGCATAGACGTGATGCAGATGTTCGTCGTTGCATAAACGAAACATAGATGAAGCCGTTGCATAGACTTTGATGAAATGACGTCGTTGCATAGACGCGATGCAGATGTTCATCGTTGCATAGACGAAACATAGATGAAGCTGTTGCATAGGCTTTGATGAAATGCGTCGTTGCATAGACGCGATGCAGATGTTCGTCATTACTTAGACGAAATATGGATGAAGCCGTTGCATAGGCTTAGAAAGGGCGTCGTTGCATAGACGCGATGCAGATGTTCGTCGTTGCATAGACGAAACATAGATGAAGCTGTTGCATAGACTTAAATGAAATGCGTTGGTTTATGGGCGTACCTGCTTTGTGACTCGCCTGGGTTGAGATAACGTCATTGCATAGACGTTATGCGTTTGTAACCCGCATGGACTTATTGTTGTGCTCCTGCCTTTGCTGATATGAAGATCCCGCACTCAAAGAAAACTTGTGAGTTTTAGAAAATGAGTGGTTGATTAGCGTCGACTTTGTAGCTTTGGCCTTGACGCTTGCATGCTCAGACTGGTTTGGCCTGCTTTTTTCCGTCAGACGGATTTATTTATTTATTTTTGGCTTTACTTATTAAATTCCTGTCATTGCGTTAAAATTATTTATTCTAGTACTAACACTTTTACTAAGTGTTTGTGCAGGTATCCGGAGATCATTTTGCGCAGAAGGCCTAAAAATGGCTAAAAGATGTCCCGAAGTTTTATTTTATGTTGCATTTAATTTTAATTTTATTATTCTGTATTGCACTTTATTTTAATTATAAGTTATGAAAAAATGCTTAGAATAGGTAGAATAAAAAGGGCAATAAATAATTAACCTAGGTTTGAACGAATAACCGCAAGTTAGCGGATCTTAAAAGATGTCTAACCCCTTCCCTTTAGGATAATAAAGAACTCTGATTCAGAATCTCATTAATTTCGCAGACCATTAAATGGAGATTAATTGCAGTATTTTTATTGCAATAAATCAAGTGTCCTAATTCACTTAACTAATTAGGCGGTGACTCCTCAAAATCAGCATTATTGCTCCATCCAGGGAACCGCGCCAAAGAGCAACGTTGCGGATACCGTTCAGACCCCCGAGGTCAAAAACGGGCGCGACAGCATGGCGACTCCGCTGGGGATATCAGGTTCTTGATCATAGCAAACCCAGGTTAATTAAATATTGCGCCTTATTTTGCTTTTATATTTGTTGTAAATGTTTTATATTATTTGCTTTTATTTTGTAATTAACTACTTTAATTGCTACATTCCTTTATTGCTTTTCTTAAATTGACATTCCGCTCATATTTCCTCCATTCTGGAAAATTAACACTATCACACACTGCACGCGAGGTGTGTTGTACGCACCCGCATAATTTCTTTCAATTACCCAATTTTAAGAGAGTTGGCAAAGGCGCGGAGCAGCCGGACCATCCGGTGGCCGCGTAGCCTTCTCACTCGAGTAGTCCGCTCGGGAACCATTGTGTCTAGTAAGCCAAATCTTAGAAAATTTAAGATAGAGCTATACCGCCCTCTTTATTTTAAGTCATGCATGCATACACCCTAGGTGGGTCGATCCTTGGTATCGTCTCCACGATTAGGAAATCCACCAAATTGTCGTTGGGTTTCACAACCCGTCGACCAATAAGCATATATGTGTAGCGTGATAATGATAGACGGATCCAAGCCTGGTCATGACACGCCGAAATTGGAAAAAGTGCACCGTCATTTGGTCGCCATTTCCAACTAAACATTGCAGTTTAACGGCTTGGACTTATTTATCATAATTTCGCATATCTGGCGTTTAGGCCGACCTCTGGCATAAGAGAGGTCCGATGCATATTAGGGCGCACGCTTGATTTGCATGCTTTTGTTTACTATTGTTGACGCTAGCAATTCTGTAAATATTATTTAATGCAATAATTACCCTTTTGTGATTCTGGGCTCGAGCATTTGCATTTTTGCACTTTTGCTGTCATATTGCAATCAGGACTTCTACTGCGTAAATCACTCTTGAATAGCGCGACTTGGACTTTGTGAAGCATCAACCATCAGTCCGGTCGAACCAATCAGGGGAGTCTTTGACTATATTGTCACACCTTTGCAATTTTATTATTTTTGTCATTTTCCTACTCACTTATTTCTCATATTTTTTGCAGGAAGGTCGTCCTCGCAATCAGCCTAGGACGGTCGACGAAAAAAAAAATCATCACAAAAATGAGCGGTAGTTATGTTGACTAATAGAAGTTAGTTTATACCAGATTCAACGAGACATCGCTCTCAGTTCTTCTATATTTTGTATCTTTATTTGCAAATTCAATTGATATGTTTATTGTTGATTACCTAATTGTTTATCATGCATTTTTACAGCATAATCATTCCGAACTAAGCGTGTCTGATTCTCACCACACGGTGTGATACGTAGGCAACTCATTTTGGGTTCGACACCACAAAAAAAAAACATATTTTTCTCACTCATGCATCCCATTCATCATGTTCTCGGGCATTCATTTTTCGTTACATTCATTTTTACTTTGCATTCGTCCACAGTGGACAATCATTTTTTCTTTTGCATAGTTTTACATTGTCATCCTTTCATTGATAAATTCTTTTCAAGTATACATTTTATAACATATTTGATGAACTACGCGCACCTGATTCCCTCGGCGGAATACGTAGGCAGCCCTATTCGGGTTCGGTACCATTTATTCAACAAATACAAAAAAAAAACAATTATTCGAAAATACAAAAAAAAAAGAAATATTTATTCAAAAAAAAAATACAAAAAAAATGTGTTATTAAAAAAAAACAAAAAAAAACAAAACATTTTTAAGTATCATTGTTTGACTTGATTGATACCAACACAGTTAGGGTTGTGCATAAAAAAAATGATAATCAGTATAGGTTGACTTTGTGGTAAACCATAGATTCTTTTGGTACCTCTTATTCATACCCGTAGATGACATTGTCTTGCATGTTTTCAAGATAAGAATGAAACCGACCTCATCGTTTCATATGCATTGTGTGGCGAGTTTTTAGAATAAGTTCAATTGCACTGCATTGTGATCTAGAACTTGGCTTGAATGTTTGTTGAGGCGAACTCCTGAGTAACACTTTGTGTAGGAAATGATCGTAGGCTTTCTTTGACCCGTTCGAGCCTTTTCAGCCTACCAAATAACATTATCCCTAGTACACCCTTTGAGCCTAAAACCTATTTTTTTGACAACCGCATATTACACCTATAACCTTTCTGAGTGCGTACGCAATATCCCTCTCTTGGCCGACCTCCTTGAGTGCTTTAGAAATGTGCGAGTGACTGACAAAATTCTAGCTGAAGTTTGCAAAGACAAAAATTGTCAAAGTCTCAAAAAATAAAAGCAGAGACGACTTCACACAAAGAGGAAATCAAAAGCCCCGACAATAAAAAAAAAGGAATATATAACCCCGGAAAAAAAAAAAAAAGGGCTCCAAATGAAAGATTCAAAAGAAGTCAGTACAGAAAAACTGAGACAAAAAGAAAGCAAGTCAGCATTAAAGCGCACAAATATCAAGCATGGACGTAGTCCAACTCTCGAGGAATGATTAATCACTTTTATCCAAATGATATCCATTTCTTTCCCCAAGCCTACATTACAAGCCCGTGACAAGCCCTACATGATCTTATACTGAGGGTTCTCACATTAGTGGATACTTACATGACGGCCAAGCCTATGGTATCACAATTGCATGCATTGAACATCTTTCTGAGTGTGAGTGTGTTTCTCTAAACGTCCCAAAATTCAAAATACTGGAATATATCTGAGAAATGAGACTTTCTTTCTGTGAGGGCATTTGAAACGTGAGATTACGTGTAGTTCGAAACCTTGGATGCAAGCAGGTGTGTCAACACTCAGGTATGTCTGAGGTACTATCTGAAGCTGTGTGAATTACACCAGAGTCAATCTCGGTTAGACTGAAAGCAATAAAAGAATATCCTTATGCACAATACTAATTGTTGGTATCAACTGAAGTCAGAACGTAATGTCGTCTTCCGTTTTTTTTTCAGAAAAAAAAACAAAATGCATATTACATAAAAATTCTTATTTTGCAGCATGAACTACGTCTTGACCTGATTCCCTCAGCGGGATACGTAGGCGGCCACATCGGCTTCGGTCCCACGTCATTTTAAAATGATAAAAAATCCTTATTTTGCATCACGAACTACGTCTTGACCTGATTCCCTCAGCGGGATACGTAGGCGGCCACATCGGCTTCGGTCCCACATCATTTTAAAATCATAAAAAATCTTATTTTGCATCACGAACTACGTTTTGACCTGATTCCATCAGCGGGATACGTAGGCGGCCACATCGGCTTCGGTACCGCATCATTTTAAAATTATAAAAAATTCTTATTTTTTGCATCATGAACTACGTCTTGACCTGATTCCCTCAGCGGGATACGTAGGCGGCCACATCGGCTTCGGTCCCGCATCATTTTAAAATCATAAAAAATTCTTATTTTGCAGCATGAACTACGTCTTGACCTGATTTCCTCTGCGAGATCGTGGCGCCACATCGCCGGTCCCACATCTTTTTAAAAAAAACTGCTTATCTGATCGCCTTGATAGCGTCAAGATTCAACCTTACCCAGTTGAAAGTTCAACATCTTCATTAACAGAAACTGGGACATTTTAAGAATTCACTGCAAGACAATGGCAATAGACGGAAAAAAGCAGGCCAAACCAGTCTGAGCATGCAAGCGTCAAGGCCAAAGCTATAAAGTCGACGCTAATCAACCACTCATTTCCTAAAACTCACAAGTTTTCTTTGAGTGCAGGATCTTCATATCAGCAAAGGCAGGAGCACAACAATAAGTCCATGCGGGTTACAAACGCACAACGTCTATGCAATGACGTTATCTCAACCCAGGCGAGTCACAAAGCAGGTACACCCATAAACCAACGCATTTCATTTAAGCATATGCAACGGCTTCATCTATGTTTCGTCTATGCAACGACGAGCATCTGCATCGCGTCTATGCAATGACGCCCTTTCTAAGCCTATGCAATGGCTTCATCCATATTTCGTCTATGCAATGACGAACATCTGCATCGCGTCTATGCAACGACGCATTTCATCAAAGCCTATGCAACGACTTCATCTATGTTTCGTCTATGCAACGACGAACATCTGCATCGCGTCTATGCAACGACGTCATTTCATCAAAGCCTATGCATCGGCTTCATCTATGTTTCGTTTATGCAACGACGAATATCTGCATCACGTCTATGCAATGACGTCATTTCATAAAAGCCTATGCAACAGCTTCATCTATGTTTCTTCTATGCAACGACGAACATCTGCATTGCGTCTATGCAACGACGGCATTTCATCAAAACATATGCAACGGCTTCATCCATGTTTCGTCTATGCAACGACGAACATTTGCATCGCGTCTATGCAATGACGTCATTTCGTCAAATCCTATGCAACGGCTTCATCCATGTTTCGTCTATGCAACGACGAACATCTGCATTGCGTCTATGCAACAACGTCATTTCATCAAAGCCTATGCAACGGCTTCATCTATGTTTCGTCTATGCAACGACGAACATCTGCATCACGTTTATGCAACGACGTCATTTCATCAAAGCCTATGCAACGGTTTCATCCATATTTCGTCTATGCAACGATGAACATCTGCATCACGTCTATACAACGACGTCATTTCATCTAAGCATATGCAACAGCTTCATCTATGTTTCGTCTATGCAACGACGATCATCTGCATCACGTCCATGCAATGACGACACCAACATCTACAAACACCATATCTTTTCCAGCACCACATCACCTGCAACTCAGTGTC
This sequence comes from Przewalskia tangutica, assembly GCA_029844215.1. Lineage (NCBI taxonomy): Eukaryota > Viridiplantae > Streptophyta > Magnoliopsida > Solanales > Solanaceae > Przewalskia > Przewalskia tangutica. The sequence goes on along the minus strand of CM056722.1, from coordinate 136,859,339 downwards.
AATCATAATTCGACACTGGGACAATTTTGAATCGGCGTTTACCTGCTTTAATTTTCTAGCATCGCAACAACCCAGTGTCCTCATAATTCGACACTGGGACAAATTTTAAATACGCATCAGTTTTGTCTTTTAATTTTAGCATCGCAGCAACCTAGTGTCCTCATACTTCGACACTGGGACATTTTTAAATCAGCGTCAGCTTTGCTTTTTATTTTTCGCATCACAACGACCCAGTGTCAATCATAATTCGACACTACAACATTTTTGTCACGACCCAACCCCGGGCGTGGATCGTGCCTACACAGGCACTTTACGAATAAACATCGAGATAATCACGAACATACATGAAACTTATAAAATAAAACAGCGATAATAAAACAACAAAGTTAGCCGATAGGGCTACCTTCCCGACGTCACATACATAAACGGCGATTGCCTCCTTTTCTTTCTGCATCGACCCACGATATATGACTACAGACCTCTAAGAGTTTTAACATAACAACTGTGGCGGGACAAGGCCCCGCCGTACCCCTGAATAAACATAAACGTGACAACTCCGGAACACTGGAGCCATCTCGACTTGCTGAACCGGGATCCTAAGCTCGCGGATCCACAACTGTGTACCTAAACTCGCGGCATTTAACGCACTTCGGCGGGGCCGATAACAGTGCAGAATATGGAATGTAAATAACGCATGCGAAATGTGATCATAAGCGTACAAAAGAATGACAAGGACAAGTATAAAAATACATACCAGATCCTGCCGTGTCATTACCACTTATGAACTTAATCGCACCTTATTATCTTTTACAAGTCTCAATTTACAACACTTGTGAGTTCTTTCGTACATTCTTAAAACATGTCCTGTAAATATGGGGTGTAACATTCTTCCCCCCTTAGAAACATTCGTCCTCGAATGTTCTTCCGGAGTCAAACTTAAAATTAGCGACATAGTTTCCTTTCACAAACCCGACATACTAATAATGCCACACATGGCCCTAATACCTCGCACACGCATATCCTTCCATCATAAGCCCAAACGAGATTATCCTTTCGTACTTCCAACTCCTTCTAGCATACATACATAACTTCCATACCGATTCTGGCCTCTAATCTTTGGAGTCACTCTATAAAACAATATAGGGTCATTTCCGCTTCACGACTGGTTCGGTGGAACGCGTCCACGAACCCAGAAACAATTAACTAGTCTTGGCTTGCGCTCGTGACCCGCCACGTGGCGGAACTACTACCAACTGATCCCACTCCATTCCAGCATGGGAGACCCAGAATGTGTCCTCGACCCTACTCGTCGCACTTAACTCTTATCCTCGTCCGACTTAAAATCTTATTGCGGAGAAAGCCTTATACATCTAAGGTCTCGGCAGTTATCAATATTCTTAGGCTCGCAATTTCCATGCTCCAAGCCTACCTTACCAATCCCCCAATAACGGGTATAAAAACTTCTCATAAAACCATAACCATGTTGTCTCGATCACCACAACCATTACTTACTCTATACAGGCCTTATCCGTATAATTCTCGTAAGCTTACTACACAGCTTAATCTATTAACATGACATCCCGTTAGGTTCCTTAATATGGCTTCTTAAGGGTTAACTACCCTATCAGACAGCTCATCCTTTCCCAATTACCTCGAAATAAAACACAAAACCTTGGCGAAAATTCATTAACTAATCCATACCTTCCCAGATCTAGTTAGTTTTACCAATTCACGGTAATCTAAAATCATTCTAGGCAACACGCGTCAATTTCATACATAACTCCGTATAGATGTATGTCACAATACCAACTATACTATAATCATTACCAACCCGGATACGCAATCCACATAGTCCTTCCCGGTCATCGCCGCTTTCTCGTCGCGATCACATAACTCGTTAGGGAGGACGACCCTAACAACACGCCTCTATCGCACGATCTCGAGTGAGAAGAATGGAAACCAATCCTAAATGTCCTGCAGCCTCCCGATTATAGATGTGGTGCACAACACACCGATAATCAAGACTTACTAGACACGATGCGTAGACACTTTCCGAGGACTAATCGCTTCGATACCACTTTTGTCACGACCCGACCCCGGGCCCGTGACTGGTGCCCTACCTGGGCACCCTTACAGGTAAACATCAGAGATAATCAGCGGAACATACATGAAACTTATAAAATAAAACAGCAGTAATAAAACAACAAGTTAGCCGATAGGGCTACCTTCCCGACGCATATACATAAACGGTTAGCTTGCTCATTTTCTTTCTGGTCGACCCACGATGTGACTACGGACCTCTAAGAGTTTTAACATAACAAGCGTGGCGGGACAAGGCCCCGCCGCACTTCGAATAAACATAAACGTGACAACTCCTAACACCGAGCCATCTCGACTTGTGAACCGATCCTAAGCTCGCGGATCCACAATCGTACCTAAACTCGCGGCATGAACGCAGCCCGAAGAAGTCGATAACAGTACCGAATATGGAACAGAAATAACGTCTGAAGAAAGATCATAATCAGATAAAAGAATGACAAGGACAAGTATAAAAATACATACCAGATCCTGTCGTGTCATTACCACTTATGAACTTAATCGCACCTTATTATCTTTTCCATTCTCAATAAAAATTCTATAGCCACATTCTTACGCATACGATTAGGAAAATCATTAAGTTCATTATTGTATAACTTACTTATCTTTCATAAGTACATCCGCCTTTAAGGAGGGGCGCTATACTACCCGCCCAACTGGGACGCGATCAAGGTTACATAGTCCGCCTGCAGGTATACCGCCGACCAACTCGGTCGATAATGTCATATAGTCCGCGTAAGGTATACTGCCCGGCCCAATCCTGGGTCGATAATGTCATATAGTCTGCCCGTAAAGGTATACTGCATAAACATAGGAGGCTCATGATCCAGCAGGGCCACCCGCCCGCAGTATCATTAAGCAGTCCTACTCCTGGGACTATTTCACCCGCATAGATCCTGTGGATCCGCATGAGGTATTCCTCGCATAGTCAGACTACCGCATGAGACTATTTCACCCGCATAAGCCCATAAGGACTCGCATGAGGTATTCCTCGCATCATGGGTAGCAAATCCACGGAGCAGGTGGTATAACGTCTTGGGGGTTTACCCCTCATTTATACTCTTACCCTGAAGAAGGTGGTATAACGTCTTGGGGGTTTACCCCTCATTTATACTCTTACCCTAACTCAACCGGCCATCATACATAACATAAGCCCTACCGGCTTATCATACATAACATAAGCAAGTTAAGAAATCCCCTAACTTCTTATTAGCTTGTTCATATACACTCTCATTTTTGTTTACTTAAGGCACTAATCATGTCATTATAAAATCCGGGAATTTAACCCAACGTACTACGTGCCTCTAGTCCTTTAAAATGATTCTCTTTTAAATAAAACTTCCAAGATACTAATAACCGTAGTATCAAGTCATATCTACTTTTCACGACTACCACAATACTTTTTAGAAATACAATTACCGGCTTCTAAATCACGTGACTTCTTTATAAAAAAAACCTTAAGCAATTGGTACCTTTAAAACAATTTGCCCTTCCTTAATACTAGTTATTCCTTTGATTACGTTATTAGAGAAAACCATTCTCTTATCCTTCCATAAAGCCGTTATAACCAACTTCCCATAAAGCCGTTATAATCCTTTATGGTTTTAGACAAACTCATTCCTTTTATAACTAAGAGATTTATACTTTCAAATCAAATCTCTTAACTTTCAAAATACTTCAAGTCTCTTAACTTTTAAGAAAACAAGTTTCAAAGTCTTAAAAGCTTCATACGTAAACTCTTTTAAAATTTGTAACAAATCTTTGGTGCGTCGTGAATAAGTTATACTTATTTATAACGATCTTATTCAAGTAGCCATGATCTAGAAAATGTAATACCATTTTGTCTTATCTTAGCTTCTATGCAGATGGAGGATTTCTACTTGTTTTAACATAATGGATTGTCATTACATTTTCCTTTATTAACGCCGCAAAGGGCTTGTTCGATACTTATTCTCATTTGTGCCGTAAATTAGCCAAATCAACTCGACTCCTTTTTATTATAAAACCTTAGGCAATTGATGCCTAAAAATCAAATTGCCTTTTCATTAAAACCAAGTCATTTATCTTTCCATAAAGCAAATATAACTAACTTCCCATAAAGCCGTTATATTCACTTTATACCTTAGCCATAAACAATTTCCTATCCAAGGGACTTATACGTTTAAAACTAACAAGTATCACATACTTTAAAACTCTTCAAGTCCCTTAACTTTTAAAATCAACATAAGACATCCTTACTATTTTCAAAGAAGTGAGTTAATCTCCTAACCCACCCGACTTGGCATTACATAAAACAAGTAAAGAATGTCATAGTCTTGTACGTCTACCGTACTACATACGTGCAACTAGTCATGCTCACAAGATAGGAAAAGTTCTACATAGGGTAAATCACATAACTACCTCTTAACTTCTAAGAGTAGAAGGAAACATGAAATGATACCACAAGTATATTCCATACATAGAACCATGCCAAAGGAAGGAAGAGGTTCACATACCTCGCGACGATTGTCGACAAGTAGCAAAATGCTCCAAAGTACTTCAACCTTGAGCTATTTCCATTCTTCAAGTAGGATACGCTAAACTTAGTACTTCAACCTATCATGGCCACAATACGTCCATTAACCTCTTACTTTAAATGTAGAATATCCTAAGTGCCAAGTCACTAAATTCTACGGAAAATCGGACAGCACCTCCTTTGTTTCTACTCACTTTGCCACCTTTTTCAAGGTCGAATACAATAACCAAACAGCCCCAATTGGCTCACAACAATATAGAAGGTAGTCGATACAAATGAATAACTAAACAGCCCCAATTGGCTCACAATTTAGAAAGTAGTCCAAATTCGACCACTTAGAGTTCAACCATACCAATACTTATCAAATTTCCATTTCAATCCAATTTGTTAATCATAACATGATATCAAGTCGCATTTGGTTAAAACTACCACAATCTTCAAATCAATAACATGCGACGATTCTAATAACGACTAAATTGAAATCCAACTTAACATGGCTTACATTACATTCCGGATTTCCAATGCTACAATCAAACCACAATCCTTATAAACTTCTACATATCAACTTCATGCTAGCAACACGTAAAGCTAACAACAACAATATAAATATATAATCTTGTAACACATTAAAGGACAAAATTATACCTCAACGAATCTTAATCCAATTCCAATCCGAAGTCGCTCCTAGTAGTTTAGAACCTCTCCAAGACACTTCAATCCGCTCGTTGAGACCCTTAGAACCATACCAACAACTTTCCTTCAACTTCCAATCCAAAACCTAGAAAGACCCTTAGGTTTTCGTTTTGCGACTAACCCGTAAACTATTTTTTTCCAAGATTTTTCTATTGAGATACACTTACATAACACTCATGAACCTTGGTTTAAAGTGTGGGGCTTAATGGACAAGAAACAAAAAAAATTCCTTCTTTGCAATGGGGAACCCGAGAGCTCACCATGAGTGTCTTCAAATTCTTTGTGATATTTGGCTAAGTGTTAAGCCCTCTCTTGCTACTAGTAGTAATATAAAGGGCAATGGAGGGTCAAGGTGTCTACAAATGGGTGGCTAGGATGAGGTCTTGCTAAATATCAAGTCTAGTGGGACCTTGACTAAGTCAACTTTGTCAAGCTAAACAACTTGCAAGACTTGTCTTGCTAACAAAGGTCCAATGACCCTCTTGCCCTTGCAATTTCGTCCAAGGCATACTAAGGGGGGGTGACACGTGTCGCCCTCCCATTCGTCACAATATTACATTTTCCGACAATTTCATAATTCCCGATAAATTTTTACAAGTCTCAATTTACAACACTTGTGAGTTCTTTCGTACATTCTTAAAACATGTCCTGTAAATACGGGGTGTAACAATTTTGAGTCTGCATCTGCCCTACTTTTGAGGCTATAGTTTATAAAACAGGACAAAATTGGCTACAAGTCAACATCTTTGTCCGAAGACTCTTCCATCATCTCCGTACAAAGAGGGACATGCTGTTGACAGTCAATTTTGACCCGTTTTTTGTATATTTGTTGCAATTTTAAGTATTTTAGCACACCACATTTTAATCATCATTTTTTACATAATATTCTATGTTTATTTCTTCACAAAATGGCATTGCATCTTTTTATTTTAAATTAAGCATTATGTCTTTTTTAATATTATGTTTCTATTATAATAATATTTGCATCTCTTTAAATAATTAATTTGCACCGCATTTTTACTTTTAATTAGGCATTAAACATTTGCTAAAATATTGTATTTTATTATTATTGCGTCGGCATTTGCATTTTAATAATTTTGCATCTTTTTAAATAATTAACCCGCCTTGCATTATGTCAAACCAGTCCAGTCCAAGACATAATTTGAATCAGTCCAACCCAACACCATTTTTTAATTTCATCCAAACTTTCATCATTTTATTTCCCCCCCAAAACAATACCACATTTTTTATTTTCCCCCCAAAACCTAAACTTAAACCTAAAATATCTACCCTATAAATAAAACATTACACTCCCACTTTCCCCCCAACAAAAAATCAGCCCTACTTCATCAAGCCCAGCCGACATACCCCACTCTCAAAATCTCAAGCCTCCTCCGTCACTCCCTTCTTCCCCTTTCAGCCGCAGCAGCCCTCTCCCTCTCCATCTCACCTCTCCTGTCTCACTCACTGCTCCCCCTCTCACCATCCCGTCTCACTCTCCCCTCGCCGCCCTTACCGGCGAACCCACTGCTCCCCTCCACCACCATCGCCGCCCTTACCGGCGAACCCACTGCTTCCATCCACCACCATCGGCGAACCCACTGCTCCCCCTCTCACCATCCCGTCTCCCTCACCCTCTCTCCCTCACCCTCACCCTCTCTCACTGCCTCCGTTCCGCCACTGTTAGCGTCGGTGAACAGCAATGCGGCGATCTCGCCGTTGTAGTGATGTTGTTGTACCGTACGCTATTACTCGCTCTTAATCTTTATTATTATTATGTGTGTGGTGGACTGATTTGGTTTCTTTCCCTGTTGTTGGGTATGTAGTTCTTGACAGATTGGTTTTGGATCTATTATGTATAGTTGCCATGGGACTGATTTTTATTCTTTTCTTTCCAGCGACATTCTGAATTCCCGTTATTTGTTGTTGCTGCGGGACTGATTTTGTGAGTTTGTTCTTTCCGGTGATGCGCGTTGATCGCTGCCCGCCGTTTGTTTCTATTTTAGTTAATATTATGTATGTTGGTTTGGACTGATTTTCTGATTATTGGCATTTTTGCCATTTTATCTGAGTTTGCACTATTTTTTTGTTGCTTTGGCAACGTTCTGATTTTCCGGTGTCCTGCGGCGGGTTCACTGTTTCGTTGTTTTGCTTTTGTTTTGGCTGGTTTCGGGACCGATTTGGAACAATTTGGCCCTTTGATTCATTTTAAACTGATTAAGGACAAATGCTACTATTTTCATGATGTTTCGGGCAGATTTTGACGATTTTGCCCCTCTTATTTTTATTAAACTAATTTTGAACATGTTGCTACACTTGTTGGTATTTTACTGATTTTTGAACAAGATACTACACTTGTATGGACGATGAAGGAATCTCCGTCTGATTTCCAAGGCCTCCTCTGTGCAAAAGACGGATTTATTTATTTATTTTTGGCTTTACTTATTAAATTCCTGTCCTTGCTTTAAAATTATTTATTCTAGTACTAACACTTTTACTAAGTGTTTATGCAGGTATCCGGAGATCATCTTGCGCAGAAGGCCTAAAAAGGGCTAAAAGATGTCCCGGAGTTTTATTTTATGTCGCATTTAATTTTAATTTTATTATTCTGTATTGCACTTTATTTTAATTATAAGTTATGAAAAAATGCTTAGAATACGTAGAATAAAAAGGGCAATAAATAATTAACCTAGGTTTGAACGAATAACCGCAAGTTAGAGGATCTTAAAGATGTCTAACCCCTTCCCTTTAGGATAATAAAGAACCCTGATTCAGAATCTCGTTAATTTCGCAGACCATTAAATGGAGATTAATTACAGTATTTTTATTGCAATAAATCAAGTGTCCTAATTCACTTAACTAATTAGGTGGCGACTCCTCAAAATCAGCATTATTGCTCCATCCAGGGAACCGCGCCAAAGAGCAACGTTGCGGATACCGTTCAGACCCCGAGGTCAAAAACGGGCGCGACACTAGATACCGCTTGTGGCTACACATTTGTATAAATGTGCAGGGGCTAACTGATAGCAGAAAGGTCAGGCCTCGAGAGGTGGACCTGTGCGTCAGAAATGGAGCACATGGGAACTTATAGGCTAGATTTACCTTCTGACAAAATTTTAATGTTAAACAATTGTTATTATGTTCCTTCTTTGACAAGGAACATTATTTCCATTTCTGTACTTGACACTAGGGGCTTTTCCTCAAGCATTAATAATGGCAATATAATTTTGGCTTTTGATAATGTAGTGTATGGAATTGCGCCTCTTGTGAATGGATTGTATACATTAAATTGCCACAGGAAAATATTCAATGTACAAAATAAAAGAGCTAAGTTAAATGAAATAAATTCTACTTACTTGTGGCATTGTAGACTTGGTCATATCAATCAAACGAGGATAGAACGGTTGAGGAAATTAAATTACCTCGAACCATTTGACTTACAATCTTATGGTAACTGTGAATCCTGTTTGAAGGGTAAGATGACCATTAAACCTCTTTCTGGAAAGGGGGTACGTGCCAAAGAGGTGCTTGAGTTGGTAAATACGGATGTATGTGGACCATTTTTTACTCAAGCTAGAGAAGGTTTCTCGTACTTCATTACTTTTACAGACGACTTGACGAGGTATGGATATGTGTATCTTATGAGACACAAATCCGAGGCCTTTGAAAAGTTTAAGGAGTTTAAGTGTAAAGTTGAGAAACAACTCTCAAAGAGTACCAAGACTCTCCGATCTGATCGAGGGGGTGAATACTTGAGTAAAGAATTTCTTAACCACTTAAAGCTACATGGAGTTCATTCTGAATGGACACCTCCTGGAACACCACAGATGAATGGTGTTACCGAGAGGATAAACTGAACCTTGCTTGACAGGGTTCATTCTATAATGAGCTTTCAGCTCTTCCAACATACCTTTGGGGATACGCTATTTTAACCTCGATATATGTTTTGAATAGAGTTCCTTCTAAATCAGTTGAGAAGACACCATATGAAGTATGGTATGGCAAGAAGCCATCACTTAGACATATGAGGCCCTGGGGGTGTCCTGTATATGTCAAGAAGTTGATCACTGATAAGTTAGAGTCTAAAAGTGAGAAATGTTACTTTGTTGGGTATCCAAAGGAAACTAAGGGATACTATTTCTATCTTCCTGGAGAACATAAGATTTTTATTTCCAGGAACACAACTTTTCTTGAAAAAGAATATGTCTACAAAGAAGAGAGTTGCACAGAGATAGAACTTGAAAAAATTCAAGAAAAATGTAACAAAGAGGTTAAATCCTTGCCGGATGATGAAGGCAAGAATTCAGTGGGAGCTATTGGCGAAGATTGGGTACTCGGGGTACACCTTTCGGCCAGTGGGAGTGCTACGAGGAATAATGCAGAAATGCAAGATCCTCCTAAGACGCACTTCTGAGCAAGTGCACTGGGCCAGACATTCTCCCATTCAGGAAAGACATGAAAATGATATTCCTGAAAGCTCTAATATTGGTGGATCAACCAACACACAACAACCTTCTCACGATCAGAACATACCTGTAACTGAACTGCAAGATACTCAACTCCGTAGGTCTACTAGAACTCATCGTCCTCCGGAAAGACTAAATCTGCTTGTGGAAACACAAAATGAGATATATATTCCTGATGATGACGAGCCTAGAACCTATAACGAAGCAATGCTAGACATTAATTCGAAGGGATGGCAAGAATCCATGAAATCCGAAATGGAATCTATGTATATCAATCAAGTGTGGAACTTGGTTGATTTTCCAAATGGGGTTAAACCCGTAGGATGCAAATAGGTCTTCAAGAAGAAGAAGATTGAGGCATTTGGCAAGATTCAGACTTATAAAGCTAGACTAGTGGCTAAAGGTTTTACTCAGCATCCTGCTGTGGATTATGATGAAACCTTTTCACTGGTGGCTAAGATAAAGTCTATTCAGATTTTGCTTGAGATAGCTGCACATTATGATTATGACATTTGGCAGATGGACGTCAAAACTGCATTCCTCAATGGTAATCTAATTGAGGAAGTGTATATGAAACAACCCGAGGGTTTTTCATGTGAGTCCAGACCAAATGCAGTATGCAGGCTACAGAAGTCCATTTATGGACTTAAGCAAGCCTCTAGAAGTTGGAACATTTTCTTTGACAATGCTACCAAATCTTTTGATTTCGTCAGAAGCAAAGAGGATCCTTGTGTTTATATAAAACTCAAGGATGAAGGCATTGTCTTCATTATTATATATGTTGATGACATATTGATAATGGGAGACAATAAGACTCTCATGCAGTCAGTTAAGGATTGGTTGTCCAAGACCTTCATGATGAAGGATTTAGGTGAAGTCTGCTACATTCTGGGAATTAGGATCTATAGAGATAGACCTAATAGATTGTTGGGGCTGTCACAGTCAATCTACATAGACAAAGTGCTTAGACGTTTTTCAACGGAGAATTCCAATAAAGGAGGTCTTCCAATGGGTCAAGGCATCAAGTTATCTAAAAAAGGTTGCCCTTCTAGTGCTGTAGAACTTGAGCGCATGAAGAGGATCCGATATGCTTCGGCTATAGGATCGATCATGTATGTCATGACTTGTACTAGGCCAGATGTGACCTTTGCACTTAGTATGACTTGCAAGTTCCAACAGAATCCTGGTGAGGAACACTGGAAAGCAGTCAAGAGTATTCTCAAGTACCTCAGACGTACTAAAGATTACTTTCTAGTCTATGGTGGAGAAAATGAGTTGGTTGCCACTGGGTATACTGATGCTAGTTTCCAGACAGATGTTGATGATTTCAAATCTCAGTCTGGTTACACTTCTGTTTTTAACAGAGGAGCAGTGAGCTGGAAGAGTTCCAACAAAGCTACTCTCAGACTCGACTCATCAAGCGAGTACATTCTTTGGATCGGAAGCTGCTAAGGAAGTTGTCGCAATTTTTGAGTTCCTGAAGGAACTAGGGGTTGTTCCGAGTGCTAGTTGTCTAATAACCATTTATTGTGACAACACTGGTGCAATTGCACAAGCAAAAGAACCAAGAGCAACAAACAAAAACAAACATGTATCGGGGAAGTACCACATTCTCCGTGAGATGGTGGAAGCTGAAGATATCAAGATAGATTATATTCCCACAGATAATAATCTAGCAGACCCGTTTACTAAACCATTAAGCTTGGTGAATCATAATGGTCATTTTGAGAACATGTGTATTAGATATGTTGGTGATTGGCACTAGGACAAGTGAGAGATTGAAAGTATATGTATGTCCTAGTGACAATCTGTATTAGGACAAAATGTACTTTATACACATTCATATTTATATATTAATGATGATTAATATTATGACATTTGAATTTGTTGAATTATTAGTTGATTGTTTATAATATTCTATAAATGTATCTCTAGATTTTACGTGTTTATAATGATGTTAGAATTAATAGTATAACGTAACTCTTAAGTCGCCTCGACTAATGATCATCGAGATTGGGATATCGATGATATTTGATACGTCGACATGTGGTCTACATCATATCCTTAGGGGATGTAGTATGTCTTACTTGCTACGAGTTGTGGCAACTCGTGATGGATGCATGGATACTTGTTGAAGTATTGGTATACCCTACTGATGCACTATTTGTTACATGTCTAAAGTGTCATCGGTGTGTGGGAGATAGAAGTCCTTATACTTGAGATTGATACGCACCTTATTTACGGAGTAATGTACTTTGATCATGTCCTAAGCTCAAATGCCTTATAGGTTGAGACACGGCTTGTTTTAGGTACATTACGAAGTGGATTAAGGGTGGTAGTTGAGCCAAGATTATGATTCATTCCTTGAATGTATATTCGAGAGAACACTCAGATACTCGTAAGATATTAGGTTGACTAAGTCGTTGGTCAACGCAATGGACATATCTTTGATATGGTCCTGTTATCGACTAATATAGATGAAATATAATGATCAAGCCATTTGGATAGACACTTGACAAATTCTAAGCTTGATTGAGTGTGTCGTGAATGAAAGGATTTTATCTTCCCACATATAGGTTCAGTTCACATGTTTCGTGTAGCTAAACTTTACATATTGAGTTCATCTTCCGGCGGAGTCTAGGAGTTCCGTGAAGATCCTAATGTTATTATTGTCGATATGTAAAGGCCTGAATGGTAACACTAAGTCAAATGTTCCGTCGATTGAAGGATGTAATTAGAAGGAGATTATATATATATATATATATATATATATTCGGTTGATAACCGGGACATTAGAAATGGGAAAGGGTAGAAAATTGGGACAAGGCCACGGTGCCATAATTCAGCGCCACGGCGCAAAATCGCGTGCCAGCGCCGAGGCGCATTCTGGCGGTCCGAATTTGACCCATCCGATTTTCTGATGGGCTTTTTCCAAGGGAACCCTAAAGCTCTTATTTTCACTTATAAATAGAGAGTTTCTCCCTCCCATGTCACTACACCAAGCAAGAGACTTAATCTCTTCTAAAGCTCTGTTGGTAGCATTCTATACTTAGCAATTACATCAAAGTTTTCCAAAAACTTGCAAATCGAGGAACGTTTGTGTGTGCACCCTCGGACTACACAAAGCTCAAGATTTCGGATTGATATCTCCAAAATGTAATTCTTCTGTCGAAGTATTACATTATTATTTTGTATTTATTTTACATCATATATTCATACTACAGTTTGACCAAAAGTCGGGTTTGAAACATAAATTTTCAAATTTCGATGTGTGTACGAACCCGACTAAAACACCTAAATTTTTATCCTTCACTTGTAATCTATAGATTAAAATCTCTCAACATTGAGCTAATTTATTCAATAATTTGATCAACTCGATTCAATCATCACATAACACAGCCCATTTGTTAACTCATGTGACTGAACATAGAATAAAACCCTAAGTTACCTGCATACCTCAGAGAAGAGGATTATGTCGTATCGTAGTTCAAAAAATGATTTCTTTTTTGTGTCCTACCTTTTGCCCAGGCCGCCTCTTGCGAGATTTTCAACCTAACAGATTTTTTTTTTTGTCGTGCACAATTTAAACTCTTGCAGGCCAGGAGTGTACACGCAGTTTATGCTCGCTCCTTAAGGAGTATGATTTTTTTCAAGGATAGTACCTCTTCATGAATTTCCCATGGATGGGGCCAATCTGCAAACCTTCTGAGTCAGTGTCACTTGATTATACTTCCTGCACAACATATGGCCCATCCTATATAGCAGAGAACTTGCTTCCTGATTGATGAGAAGTAATAATGGGCCTTCTCACACCAAGAACTTGATCACCCACTTGAAAGCATCTAAGACGAACCCTCTTGCTGAAAGATCGAGACAAGCGAGCTTGATAACATTCTAGGCTTTGGAAATATTCTAGCCTCTTTTCACATAGAGCGTCCAATTCTTCAAAGCGTAACCGAGCATTTTCTTCATCAATAAGTCCTTGGATAGCAAGTTTTAATGATGGAATTTGACACTCAAGTGGAAGGACTTCTTCAACTCCATAAACAAGATAATAACAAGTCGTTTGCGTTGGTGTGCGATAGGTGGTCCTGTACGCCCAAAGAGAATCTTCAAAATTTTCATGCCAATTTCTCTTAGATTTGGAGATGACTTTCTTCATCAAGTTGTAGAGTGTCTTTTTAAATGCTTCAGTGAGGCCATTGACATCAATATAATACATAGATGAATTACGTTGCTTGAAGCCAAAAAGGTCACAAATCTTGGTCATCAACTTGTTATCAAATGGCTTACCGTTGTTAATCAAAATATATCAAGGAATTCCAAAATGGTAGATAATGTTAACTCGAATGAAATATGCTAAATTCTCATTCTTTACTTCTCTAAGTGAAATGACTTCTGTCCATTTTGAGAAGTAATAAGTTACAGTCAGAATATACAAATGACCCTCAAATGACTTTGTCAATGGCCCAACAACATCCAAACTCCAAGCCTCAAATGGCCATGAGGCAACAGTTGGATGCAATACCTTTGATGGTTGATGTATGAAATTAGCATGGAATTGACAAGCTTTATACCTTCGAACGTAATCCAAGAAATCCTTCACCGTAGTTTGCCAATAATACCACATTCTTTTAATATGAAAATGAAGTTTGGGCCCATATTGATGTGCCCCACATACTCCAAAATGTGCCTCTTACATGGCTTCAATGGACTTGTTTGGCCCAAACAACGTAAGAGTACTCCATAAAATGATCTTCTGTAGAGTGTGTCTTTATAATAAAGGAAGCGAGGGGCTCGCCGTCGGATTTCTGTCTTTCTTCAAAGATTTTCTGGCAATATCTCATAACACAAATAATCAATTATTGGTTATCGCCAGTCTTCAATTTCCACCTCCGAAGTGGCTATGACATGCTCAATTTCTTCTTCATAATTATTTTGTGGAGGTGTTACTCATATTTGGCAAACAACGACTTGCATTTGATCAAGAGATATTAATACATAATCCAAAGCTGATAATGCATCAGGAACATGTTGAATAATCACCTCTCCAAACTAACCTATCAATTTCTGAGCATAGTTGTGATATGGAAGCAACTCTGGTTTCTTGACTTCATAACTACTTGAGACTTGATTAATCACCAACTTAGAATCTCCAAAAACTTGTAGTTGCAATTGTTTTATATCAACAACCATTTCAAGTCCAAGTATGAGTACTTGATATTTATTGACATTATTGAAGCAGTGTTGTGTTAGGGCAAAAGAGTATGGAAGGACTTCCCATAAGAAGTGACAAACACTACTCTAGCACCATCTCTTTCATAATATGCAGCACCATCAAAGTACATTTTTCAAGGAGGCTGAATTTCTATAGGCATTGCATCTTCATCAGGTAGCTCACCGGATAACTCCCAATCATCTGGAATTGTATGATTGGCCAAGAAGTCTGTTAGGACTTGTCCTTTTACTGCCTTTTGAGAGATATACATAATTTTAAATTATTGAAATTGGAGGTACCACCTTGCTAATCGATCACTTATGACGGGTTTGGACATGAAAAACTTGATAGGATTTTCTTTCGAGACGAGTCGCACAACATGAAGTTGAAAGTAATGCTTCATATTCTAAATTTAGAATACAAGTGTCATGACCCGAACCCCGGGCGCGCGACTGATGCCCTACCTGGGCACCCTTCTACTCATACAACACAAGTAACCCGCGGAAGCTAAATAACACTCATCATTATTTTTTTGCAAAGGAAAAGCCGACAAAGCCGCCATAATATATAACACCCGAATGGGACTACAACTGTACAACAATATAAATACAACTTACGTCAGTCCAACCCACATATGAATACAGACCTCTAAGAAATTGCACAGTAACTATGACGGGACAAGGCCCTGCCGTACCCCTGAATATACATAGTCATAATGACAAGCTACGGAACACTAGAGATCTCCCAAAACGCTGAACAAGGATCCTAAGCTCACGGATCACCCAATCGATACTGCGCGGCATTTAACGCATTTCACGGCGAAGGTCGATAACAAGGTACCAAGTATGTAAACATGAAATACAGTAAACAAGATCATAACAGTACAAAAGAATGACAGGGAGAAGTATGAAAATCAAATACTAGATCCTACCGTGCCATGTAAAATAAGAGTCAATTGTACCATGTATCGTTGTACATCAGACATCAGATCAATGTACCATCGTACATCAGATCACTATATCACCGCATCATCGTACTACTTTATCATCAGATCACTGTACATCAGACTATTGTATCACCGCACTGCCACGACCGACCTGGCTCGCGATCGTGCCCTACCCGGCACTTTACAGGTATACATCAGAGATAATCTGCGGAACATACATAAACTTAACAGGAAATAAATAACAGGCTAGCCGATAAGGCCACCTTCCAACAATATACACGTACCCAAAAAATAGTTACCTCTTTTTTTTTCTTTACACAACCCAATCCACAAGATATGACTACAGACCTCTAAGAATTTCTGACATAACAACTGTGACGGGATAGGGCCCCGCCATACCCCTAAATGTACATAAATCTACAACCTCAGGGAACTGTACCAAAATGCAAAGCCTCCGAAATAATGGAGCTTTCCAACCGGTGACAAATGATCCTAAGAATGAGGATCGACACTATGTACCTCAACTCGCGCAGATGAACGCACTTCCGGCGAGGTCAAGAAATATGTACCAAGTATGTGGAAATCAAAATATCAGAATGAAATCATAACGATTATAATAAAGCCGAGACATGTATGATAACCAAAATAATAAAGACACGTGCCTTACCAAGTGAAAGTAATGAAAGTCGCTTTACCTTTGCATGCACTATTTCAACACATGAACAATAGTCACACCAGGTCTATGGACACAAGCCCTCAAATATGAAAGCGTGCCCGTGGAATCCCCCATCACTGCCGACAGCTATAAGTGTAAAATATAACCATGTGACGCGCCTGTGGCATCCTACCTCACTGTCGGCGTACACACATACAATACATATATATATATATATATCCCCTGCCCGTGGAATCCCTCATCACTGCCGACAACCGTAAGTGTAAAATATAACTATGTGACGCGTCCGTGGCATTCTACCTCACTGTCGGCGTACACACATAAAATACATATATATATATATATATCCCCTGCCCGTGGAATCCCCCATCACTGCCGACAGCCGTAAGTGTAAAACATAACTATGTGACGCGCCCGTGGCATTCTACCTCACTGTCGGCGTACACACATATAACATATATATATATATCTCATGCCCGTGGAATCCCTCATCTCGGGTACATGACTTCATGGAGAGCTAATCCATGGGGTAATAATCGTATATAACATGCCCGTGGAATCCCTCATCTCGTACATGTCTTCATGAGCTAGTCCATTGGAGTAATAATCGTATATAACATGCCCGTGGAATCCTTATCTCGTACATGTCTTCACGGAGAGCTAATCCATGGAGTAATAATACATAACATGGTCGCACGCCTAATCCTCATCGTATAAGCGTGGCCACGGGTAATAAAACAAATTCGGGAATCTAACCCGCCTCCTGGTCGCATGCCCCGGAATCCCACATCGTATAAGCATGTCCAAGGATCAATCACAATGGAAGCATACACGTGGAAGCCTCCACACCGCTTGACGCTCCAAGTAAATTCACAACAAGACAGCCGGCCCTCCAACTGAGAGTCACGACAGCGTAAACATATAATACTTGCACTCAAGGCTATCACAATCAAGCATAGGCAAGTTTATAAAATCTTTAGACTTTCATTTTATATACTCAAGGCACTTTTCGTTTCACATAAAAATCCGGGAATTTAACCCAAAGTACTACGTACTTCCATTCTTTTCAAAAGACTCCTTTTCATATAAAATCCCAAGATACTAACACCCGTAGTATCAAGGCATGTCTACATTTCAAACAAGTCACTACATTTTTAGAAATGCATTTCTAGGCTTCTAAATCAAGTGACCCTTACTTTAAAACTTTAAGCAATTGATACCTTTAAATCAAATTGCCCTTCCTTATTCCAAGTCATTTCTTTGTTTACATTACTAGAGAAAACCATTCTTCTAACCTTCCATAAAGTTGTTATAACCAACTTCCCATAAAACCGTTATACTAACTTTATGCCTTAGACTAATTCATTCTTTCTTTTATAACCAAGAGACTTATACTTTCAAATCAAGTTACATAGCTTTCGAAATACTTCAAGTCTCTTAACTTTAAGAAATAAAGTTTCTTAACTTAGAATATCAAGTTATCAATGCTTTTCCCAAATCAAGTATTCTATACTTTTAAATCAAGTCATTTATTCCTTTAAGAATCAAGTCTCATAACTTGAAAAATAAAGTCTCTTAACCTTTTAAGAATTCAAGGTTCATAGTCTTAAAACTTCATAACGTAAACTCTTTAAATTAAGTACATATACTTTATGCGTTGTGAATAGGTTATACTCGTTTATAACGATCTTATTAAAGCAGCCATGATCTAGAAAATGTAATACAATTTTGTCTTATCTTTGTTTCTATGCAGATGGAGAATTCTACTCATTTTAATAATATTGATTGTCGATACATTTTATTTTATTAACGCTGCAATGGCTTGTTCGATACTTATTCTCATTCGTGCAGTAAATTTGCAAAGTCAACTCGACTCCAAATACTTCCTAACGACTCTTACCAACATCCCTCATAAGACTTGGTAAGAACTTAGGATAACTTAGACATAACTTTCACATAGAGTAAATCAACATACATACCTCTTAACTTCTAAGAGTAGAAGGAAATCATGAAATAACACCACATGTATATTTCATACATAGAATCATGCCAAAAGGAGGAAGAGGTTCACATACCTCGCGACGATTATCGACAAGTAGCAAAATGCTCCAAAGTACTTCAACCTTGAGCTATTCCATCCTTTAAGTAGAATACGCTACTCGTAGTACTTCAACCTATATTAATCATAACATGTCTATCAACTCCTCACTTTTTAACGTAGAATCATACTAAGTGTAAGGTCTCTTATTTTACGGAAAATCGGGCAGCACTTCCTTTGTTTCTACGTACTTTTCCACCTTTTTCAAGGCCCGAAAATCAATAACCAAACGCCACATTTAAGGCCCAACAATTCAGCAAATAAAAAGGGGATTACACGCCTAATAGGACGTGTAAAATTCTGCCCCACAATCAATATAAAATTGTCCAATATTTCCAAGCCATAATCGGCTACCATTGTCACAACAATTATCAATTTCCTTTCAATTCCTTTTTCAATCCAAGTTGTTATTCCAATATGTTATATACATAATAACAATTACAACAACTATAAATCCTTTCTTCCTTAACATGCGATGATTGTAACTATCGACCAAATTGATTACGACATAAAAGGCTAACTTGTCCATTTTCGGTTTTTAACAGGTCGACATGATCCAAATCTTTTCAAACTTTATTCTATATACCACATGCTCATTTCTTAACTACTATAACATGTAATCTTCAATTACATTAAGAAGATGAAGATTTTACCTCAATAAGCCCTAAAAATGTCCAATCGTAAAAGTCGATCCTTAGCAACTTTTATCTCCTCTTCTTATGTTCCAATCCGCTCCAAGCACTTCTTAGAAGCTCATGAATAACTCCTCTTCAAGTTCCATCTTCAAAGTTGAAGAACACCTTAGGTTTTCGCTTTATACTAACGTAAACGCTGCGTTTTCCGAGATCTTTCTATTGAGATATACTTACAATACCCCTAGGAATCTTGGGTTAAAGTCTTGTGAATAATGAACCACAAATGAAAATTTTCCTTCTTCATTATTGCACAAAGCCGAGAGCTCCATTAAGTTAGCTCAAAGGTTTCTCAAATTTTTCTAAGTGTTGAAGACGTGTATTGCACTAGTGTAGTATATATAAAACAATGGAGGGTCAAGATTATAACATTTGTGTGGTCTTAGATGAAAAGCTTTAAATATCAAGCCAAGTGGGCTCTTGACTTAGTCAATTATCTCAAGCTCTTAGCTTGCAAGACTTGGTCATCTATACTTTGGTCAAATGACCATTTTGCCCTTGGCATATTTCGAACAAGCCTAAGCAGGGCCCCACAAAACGTAAAATTTCTCGGGTGGGCCCTACGTGACCAAATCCGTAAAATACATTTTCACAATAATAATAAATTCTATACTCCTCAAATAATGCATTTTGAGAATTTAATTCTCATCAACGAACATTTTTTCTTTCCGACGTTCGGAAGATTTTCCTTCGGAAAAACAATTCTTTCTTTCGTACCAATTTTCAAGTCTTGTGTTCTCGCGTCTATTCTCTTATTCATGTCCTGGAATTACGGGGTGTAACAGTACCACTGTATCACTGAGTCAACTGGTCCCCTTTTTTAAAAATATAAAATCAATTGTATCCTTTTTCAAAACGAGATTTATAACATAATCATGGACACGTTCACATGGTTTCAACTATACCTTTTCCAAAACGAGATTTATATCATAATCATGGCACACTCACATGGTTTCAACTATACCGTCTTGACAATAAGATTTATGTCGTAATCATGGACGTACTTACATGATCCAACTATACAATTTTCACAATAAAATTTATGTCGTAATCATGGACATACTCACATGATCCAACTATACAATCTTCACAATAAAATTTATGTTGTAATCATGGACGTTCTCATATGATCCAACTATACAATTTAAATAATCTCCAACTCTCATTAGCACAAATAGAATGAACTATCATTTTAAGAGAACTCAAGGCAATATCACATCTAGTAATAATAGGGAAACTGAAGCCGAAGTTCTGTGAACTTCCGTCGTACATCTTCTCATTTATAAACCTCAAAATACTAACACTCATAGTATCAAGGCACTTCCACTTTTAAAATCAAGTTACTACACTTTTAAACTCAAGTAAGTTATACTTTTCAAATCAAGTCAAGTATACTTTTGACACCAAGTAATTTATACCTTTCAATCATGTAACTTCTTTCATATACTACAATGAACTAAAATGAAATACTTTCATTTAGACAATCCAAAGTACTATCAAGATAATAGATATAACAATCTTCATTTTAGAAACCCCAAGTACTATCAATGAAGTATATAGAACAACTTCTACTTTAGGAAATCCAAAGTACTATCAAGAATTACATCACTAAGGAGTAGGATACACTCACTTTAAAACAAGGAATCATGCTAGAAGAAGAAAAGATAGTTCACATACCTCATTGACGACTAACCAACACGACAAGTAGAATACGCCCCGAATAGGTACTTCAACCTTATCCGCTATTCCACACGCCAAGTAGAAAATGCCACAAGTAGTACTTCAACCTATAACAACAATAATACTTCTATCAACTTCATACACACTAGTATAAGACTTATACCAAGTAATAGTGCTCTTATTCTACAGAAATTTGGGCAGCACTTCCCCCGTTTTTACGTACTTTTCCACCTTTTCCAAGGCCCGAATTCAACAACCAACAAGCCCATTTAAGGCACAACCAATAGTTAACCAATGGGAATTAAACGCCTACTTGACGTGTAAAATTCTGTCACACAATCATATAAAAATAGTCCATAAAAACAGTCCACAATTAATCAACATTAAGGGTACAATGTGAAGTCTTTAACCCCCTTATTCTTTAGGACTTTCAGCAATTTTTCACATTAATCATGCATGTTGGTGGCTGATTTTCCAGCATATGTACACGTCTAAAACAGCCCCAAAACTGCCCCAAAATATCCAACAATTAGAGGGCACTCTCGGCCACAACAACAACAATTCCAAAGCTCTTTTCCACAATTCCTTATAATTGAATTCTCATTTCAACATGTTATATAAATCATATAAACTATAAACAACAACATTTCCTTCATTATATAACATGCAACAAGTGTAATTAACAACAATAATAACCAACGAATCCAATGACGCCAAAATGGCTAGTCTCGGCCTCAACTTCCAAAAATGGTCCAAACACTTTTTAATCTTCGTTCTTTTTAGCACAAGCTCATCTATACATAACAACAATAAGTAATATCCAATTACTTTAAAAGAAGAAGAACCATTACCTTATTTTTAGCCCAAAAATCGGTAAAACAGTCCGTAGGTATTTGGTCCGCAGTTTTCGTTTCGCTCCACTTCTTCAAGTTCCAATCACATATATGTAACCCCTATAATCTTATAACCAACTTCCCTTCATGTTCCAACACCAAAAAGTCGAAGAACAACCCAAGGATTTCAAACCCTCATTCACGGCCAAAGGGGATTTAAAGGTTAATGGAGTGTTATCTTGGCTTAATACTTGGTTAGGGCTCTTAATCTTGGATCAACAAGTTAAACTTGAAAGAGTTAAGTGATCTTGCCCTTCAATCTTGGCCAAGGCCGAGAGCCTCAAAGAGAAAGAGAAAGGAAATGTTTTGTGGAAATTTGGCTAAGTGTTGAAGTCTTCCAAGGCCTATCCATATATATAAATATCTATGCCAAGTGTATGGACAAGTGGAGTGGGACCCACTTGTCTACTTGTCTCAAAATATCTAATGTGAGTCAAAGTCTTGAAAGACAAGTGGGGGTGACACGTGGTACCCTCCTATTGGTCCAAAATAAATCTTTCACCAAAATAATTCTATACTTGGCCAAAATATCACAAATCTCGTGGGCCCCACAAAATTGTAAAATTCGCGGTGGGACCCACATGATCAAATCTGAGACTTCAAATCCAAAACTAATTCCTTAACTCCAATTAGGAGAATTAAACTCCAAGTTAATAAATTGTCGTCTTCTCATTTTTCCGATATTTTCTTTAAGAAAATGTAATAATTCTTTCCTTCCAAAATTCAAATCTTAAATCTTTAATCACATTTTCAATTAGTAGCCCTGGTATTATGGGGGTAACATCCTTTCCCCCTTAGAAACATTCGTGATCGAATGTTCATCCAAGGTCTCAAGCTATACAAATTCTCAATCGGCTCAATAATCATCAACATAAATCCCAAGTGGTTTATACTCAAACCAATGAATCATCACCTCTAATATACTTCACATATACTATGTACTTTAACCACAATCACACATAAAATACTTTACTCTTGAAGGCATTGTCTATCTAAGGTCTCAACGATTATCCAATACTCTAAGATTCTCAAATATTTCATGTCTCAAGCTTACATTATCTCTCCCCGTATACGGGCAAGATGGTTTCTCAATATCTCAAAATCATGTTGTCCTAATCACAACAACCCTATTTACTCCATACCAATTTTATTTGTACACATCACTTAAGCATATAACACCGCTTAATCTAACAACATGGTATGTCCTTAAGTCAATTGAACATGATCTCCTAAGGGTTCATCACCCTTTCTGACAGCTCATCACCTCCTAATTATTCCAAATTAGCACATATATAACCTTGATGAAGATTCATTAAACTGTTTCACACCTTCTAAGCAATTTATAAAGCTTAACCATCACATGATAACCCACAATTGCTTCGGACAACACACACACATGGCCCCAAATAAATATGTTTGCATAGATGTACATCATCACTATACCAACTCTACAACAATTTTACCAACCTGGATACTAAGTCCAAATATTTCTTTTCTGGGCCGCTGTCGCTTTCTCATAGCTGCAATCACAAAAATATGTTAGGGAGGGACTAACCTAACCACACAGCTCTATCGTACGATCTTGGAGTAAGAAGAATAGAAACTAATCCTAAATATACTATAGCCCCCTATTTATGGGTGTGGTGCACAACACACCGATAACCAAGACTCTACTGCACACGGTCTGTAGACATTCCGATGACTAATTGCTCTGATACCACTCTGTCATGACCAGAACCCCGAGCCCTCGAATGGTGCCATACCTGGGCACACTTCTACCCATACAACACAAGTAACCCGCGGAAGCTAAATAACACTCATCATTTTTTTTTGCAAAGGCAAAGCCGGCAAGACTGCCATAATATAAAACACCCGAATGAGAATATAACTGTACAATAATATAAATACAACTCACGTCAGTCCAACCCACATATGAATACAGACCTCTAAGAATTGGACAGTAAATATGACTGGACAAGGCCCCACCGTACCCCTAAATATACCTAGCCATAATGACAAGCTCCGTAACACTAGAGCTCTCCCAAAATGCTGAACAAGGATCCTAAGCTCACGGATCACCCAACTGAGTACCTATACCTGCGGGCATGAACGCAGCCCCCCGAAAGTATGTAAACATGAAATACAGTAAACAAGATCATAACTGTACAAAAGAATGACAGGGACAAGTATGAAAATCAAATACTAGATCCTACCGTTTCATGTAAAATAAGAGCCAATCAGACTTGTATCATTGTACCATCAGACACTGCATTTACTAATGTACTATCAGACATCAGACATCGAGAGTCAATCGCCCTTTTTAAAAAAATATAAAATCAACTGTATCCTTTTTTAAAACGATATTTATAACATAATCATGGACACACTCACATGGTTTCAACTATACTTTTTCCAAAACGAGATTTATATCATAATCATGGACACACTCATATGGTTTCAACTATACCGTATTCACAATAAGATTTACGTCGTAATCATGGACGTACTTACATGATCCAACTATACAATTTTCACAATAAGATTTATGTCGTAATCATGGATGTTCTCACATGATCCAACTATACAATTTTCACAATAAGATTTATGTCGTAATAATGGACGTTCTCACATGATCCAACTATACAATTTTCATAATAAGATTTATGTCGTAATCATGGACGTTCTCACATGATCCAACTATACAATCTTCACAATAAAATTTATGTCGTAATCATGGACGTACTCACATGATCCAACTATACAATCTTCACAATAAAATTTATGTCATAATCATGAACGTTATCGCATGATCTAACTATACAATTTAAATCATCTCCGACTCTCATTAGCACAAATAGAATGAAATATCATTTTAAGAGAACTCAAGGCAATATCACATCTAGTAATAATAGGGAAATTGAACCCGAAGTACTGTGTACGTCCGTCGTACATCTTCTCATTTATAAACCTCAAAACACTAACACTCATAGTATAAAGGCACTTCCATTTTTAAAATCAAGTTACTACACTTTTAAACTCAAGTAAGTTATACTTTTCAAATCAAGTCAAGTATACTTTTGACACCAAGTAATTTATACCTTTCAATCATGTAACTTATTTCATATACTACAATGAACTAAAATGAAATACTTTCATTTAGACAACCCAAAATATTATTAAGAGAATAGATATAACAATCTTTCATTTTAGAAACCCCAAGTACTATCAATGAAGTATATAGAACAACTTCTATTTTAGGAAATCCAAAGTACTATCAAGAATTACATCACTAAGGAGTAGGATACACTCACTTTAAAACAAGGAATCATGCTAGAAGAAGAAAGGATAGTTCACATACCTCATTGACGACTAACCAACACGACAAGTAGAATACGGCCCGAATAGGTACTTCAACCTTATCCGTTATTCCACACGCCAAGTAGAAAATTCCACAAGTAGTACTTCAACCTATAACAACAATAATACTTCTATCAACTTCATACACACTAGTATAAGACTTATACCAAGTAATGGTCCTCTTATTCTACGGAAATTTGGGCAGCTCTTCCCCCGTTTATACGTACTTTCCACCTTTTCCAATGCCCAAATTCAACAACCAACAAGCCCCATTTAAGGCACAACCAACAGTTAACCAAAGGGGATTATATGCCTACTTGACTTGTGAAATTCTTCCCCACAATCATATAAAAATAGTCCATAAAAATAGTCCACAATTAATCAACATTAAGGGTACAATGTGAAGCCTTTAACCCATTTATTCCTTAGGACTTTCATTAGCAATTTTTCACATTAATCATGCATGTTGGTGGATGATTTTCCAGCATATGTACACGTCTAAAACAACCCCAAAACTGCCCCAAAATATTCAACAATTAGAGGGCACTCTGGCCACAACAACAACAATTCCAAAGCTCTTTTCCACAATTCCTTAAAATCCAATTCTCATTTCAACATGTTATATAAATCATATAAACTATCAACAACAACATTTCCTTCATTATATAATATGCAACAAGTGTAATTAACAACAATAATAACCAACGAATCCAATGACGCCAAAATGGCTAGTCTCGGCCTCAACTTCCAATCCCAACACTTTTTAATCTTCGTTCTTTTTAGCACAAGCTCATCTATACATAACAACAATAAGTAATATCCAATTACTTTAAAAGAAGAAGAACCATTACCTTATTTTTAGCCCAAAAATCGGTAAAACAGTCAGTAGGTATTTGACCTGCAGTTTTCGTTTCGCTCCACTTCTTCAAGTTCCAATTACATATATGTAACCCCTATAAGCTTATAATCAACTTCCCTTCACGTTCCAACACCAAAAAGTCGAAGAACAACCCTAGGGTTTCAAACCCTTATTCACGGCCAAAGGGGATTTAAAGGTTAATGGAGTGTTATCTTGGCTTAATACTTGGTTAGGACTCTTAATCTTGGATCAACAAGTTAAACTTGAAAGATTTAAGTGATATTGCCCTTCAATCTTGGCCAAGGCCGAGAGCCTCAAAGAGAAAGAGAAAGGAAATGTTTTGTGGAAATTTGGCTAAGTGTTGAAGTCTTCCAAGGCTTATCCATATATATAAATATCTATGCCAAGTGTATGGATAAGTGGAGTGGGACCCACTTGTCCACTTGTCTCAAAATGTCTAATGTGAGTCAAAGTCTTGCAAGATAAGTGGGGAGTGACACGTGTCACCCTCCTATTGTTCCAAAATAAATCTTTCAACAAAATAATTTTATACTTGGCCAAAATATCACAAAATCTCGTGGGCCTCACAAAATTGTAAAATTCGCAGTGGGCCCCATATGACCAAATCTGAGACTTCAAAATCCAAAACTAATTCCTTAACTCCAATTAGTAGAATTAAATCCAAGTTAATAAATTGTCGTCTTCTTATTTTCCGATATTTTCCTTGAGAAAATGTAATAATTCTTTCCTTCCAAAATTCAAATCTTAAATACTTAATCACGTTCTCAATTAGTAGTCCTGGTATTACGGGGTGTAACAACAAGTGTCAATTTTCTTGGGTTAGAAGTGCTCCTACTGACCTTTCTTGTGCCACAATATATAATATCAATGATTTTCTCGGTATGGGAGCTACAACTACCGGAGGCTTCATCAAATAATATTTTATGTTCTTGACATCATTTGTGAAAGCTTGGTCCCATTAAAAAGGGACATCTTTCTTCATAAGGCGGTCGAATGGTTGACATCTACCAGCAAAACTTGAATTGAACCTCCTAAGGTATGCCAACTTTTCTTAGAAGTTTTTTAACTCATGAATATCATTGGGCTCGGGTATTTTCAAAATATCATCTACCTTAGCTTGATAAATTTTGATCCCTCGCTATCGAGCAATAAAGCCAATGAAATTTCCAGAAGAAACTCCAAATGCATCATTGATTTAACCACCAGTCATCAATATAACACTCGACATTTTTATGAAGCATGTCATCAAACATATTATTCATGGCTCGTTGATAAGTATCACCGACATTCTTCAAACTGAAAGGCATTACTTTGTAGGAATATATACCTTTAGGAGTGCGGAAAGCAGTAAGTTATTCATCTGGTGCCATGCAAACTTGATTGTATCCAGATGAACCATCCATGAAAGAAATTGCCTGATATCCAGTCATAGCGTCAATCATAATCTCGGAGATTGGAAAGGAAATTCATCCTTAGGGATTAAGATCCCTAAAGTCAACACAAACTCGGATCTGACCGTTTTTCTTTCTAACAGGCACGATGCTTGAAATCCACGTGAGATACTTGACTTCACGAATGAGACTTGACTCAATAAGCTTGATGACTTAAGTTTCAATCAAGGGAACTAGTTCAGGTTTGAAACGATGTTGAGCTTGCTTAATAGGAAGAGCACCTTGATTTACATCAAGATGATGGACTGCAACTTTGGGGTCTAATCCTAGCATCTCTTTGTAACTCCAAGAAAATATGTCGTTGAACTCCATAAGTATCTCAATATACTTGTTCTCTTCATCAATATTTAGTGAGGCAACTACATATGTAGGCCCTGAATATTCAACAGTTCCAAGATTAACTTCATTTAATGCATCAAATATTGTCTTTACCCCCTTCTTCAAACTCAGGCGCTACATCTTCAGCGTCTTCATCTTCTTAGGGATCACCATTATTGAAAGATACATTATGACATGTGTGAATATCAACATAATTTCCCTCAACTCTCA
The DNA here is from genome assembly GCA_029844215.1 of Przewalskia tangutica. Lineage (NCBI taxonomy): Eukaryota > Viridiplantae > Streptophyta > Magnoliopsida > Solanales > Solanaceae > Przewalskia > Przewalskia tangutica. Next base: position 136,831,128 of record CM056722.1, on the reverse strand, counting down.
CATGATACATAGTACTTTGTTCATCCCAGATAGCAATGTGATATGATGATCCTACACTTTCCTCATCTTCATCACGCTCCTTAGTATGGACTATATTTTTCCTTGAGGACCTCTCCACATGAAACTACAAGTTTTGTTTATTTCCTCATTCTAAAAGGAATCAAACTCGGGAAATTCTCGAAAATGTTTTGCTTTTGAGCATAAATGGGTGTTTCCATCCTATTATTTCGTTGGCGCTTGTGTTTCTTCTTCAATGGTCTCAGCCTATCAAACATGAAAGTTTTTGGAGTTGCGTTGGTAAGCCGATCAAACACAAAAGTTCTTTTGTTAGGTGTTATACTCTTCTTTAGTGGTAATGTAGTTGTTTCTTGCACAGATGAGGGTTTTGACCCAAATGCTTACAAGTTATTGGAAAAAGATGGATACAATCCTAATGAACCTTCCAAATTAGGGAAGCTCCCGCCAGAAATAGTTGGAAAGGAATACCATGGCCTAAGCCCTACTCAGAAGGCGATGATAGAGAAAATGTTTTGCTTTTGAGCATAAATAGGTGTTTTCATCCTTCTATTATTTCTTTGGTATTTGTGTTTCTTCTTCAATAGTCCCAGCATATCAAACATGAAAGTTTGTGGAGTTGGGTTGGTAAGCCGATCAAACATATAAGTTCTTTTGTTAGACGTCATTGACTCTTCTTTAGTGGTAAGTAGTTATTGCATTTCCTTCTTATATATATGCGTATTGATTATGGTTGTTTATAACCCAAACCTTCACATGATTGTTTGACAACATACCTTTTCTCTATCATCATCTTCTGAGTAGGGCTTAGGCCATGGTATTGTCACGACCCGACCCCGGGACCGCGACTGGTGCCCTACCTGGGCACCCTTACAGGTAAACATCAGAGATAATCAGCGGAACATACATGAAACTTATAAATAAAACAACGGAAGTAAAACAACAAAGTTAGCCGACAGGCTACCTTCCCGACGTCATACATAAACGGCGCTTGCCTCTTTCTTTACAAATAGACCCACATATGTGACTACAGCACTCTAAGAATTTCAAGCGTGGCGGGCCCCGCCATACCCCTGGATATACATCGCCATGACCACTCCGGAACACCGGAGCCATCTACCCCAGCTGACCCACGATCCTAAGCTCGCGGATCCACACTGTGTACCTAAACCTGCGGACATGAACGCAGCCCCCCGAAGGGGGTCAGTACAACAGGTACCGAATATGGAACTGAAATAACGTGCAAGAATCAAATCATAACTGTACAAAAGAATGCCATTTTTAACTCCTGAAATCAATCATATATTAATCGCCTTTCCTTCTTTCAATAAGATTTAACAACATATTCTTACATACATACTTAAGAGTTTAATCCGGTTTTCCACATAACTTACATATCTTTCATAACATAATCCGCCCGTTGCGGGACTCTTGATGAATCATGTGACATAATCCGCCCGCCAGGGTTTGTATTGTGGAATCATATAACATAATCCGCCCGCTTTGGGGCTCGGTGTCTTGTGGAATCATATAACATAATCCGCCCGCTGTGGGGCTCGGTGCATCGTGGAATCATATAACATAATCCCGCCATCATGCGCTGTGTCTTGTGGAATCATATAACATAATCCGCCCGCTGGGGCTCGGTGTCTTGTGGAATCATATAACATAATCCGCCCGCCGCGGCTCGGTGCATTGTGGAATCATATAACATAATCCGCCCGCTGTGGGGCTCGGTGTCTTGTGGAATCATATAACATAATCCGCCCGCTGTGGGGCTCGTGCTTGTGGAATCATATAACATAATCCGCCCGCTGTGGGCCTCGGTGTAGATGACGTAACCCGCCTATGTGTAGGCTCGGGGTAATATGGCGTAATCCGCCTATTTGTAGGCTCGGTGTATTTCATAACGTAATCCGCCTATGTGTAGGCTCGGTGTGATTTTCCTTACATAACATTTTTAAACCATCTTATTACTTTTCTTAAGTCGTCATAACAACTTCCCATAAAGTCATTATAACAACCTTTCATTTAGAGAACTTAAGACACTTTTATTCTTACAACATTAGGAAACTAGACTAAAATACTACGTACATACGCATTTAAAAGAATCATAAACTTCTTTCTTTTAAAACTCAAGTCACATACTCTTTAAAATCATGTCATCAATACTTTTAGAAATCAAGTCCACAACTTGAAAAATAAAGTTTCATAATCCTTAGAATACAACCAAAGTTCATAGTCTTAAAACATTATAACGTACATTCTTTACTGATCCACTTACTTATACTTATAAAAAAATATACAAAGTTCCATACACTTCCAAAACCAAGTAACTTATTCTCTTAAAATCATATAACATCCACTTTTAAAATCGATCCCCTTTTCACATATAAATTCAAGTCATTTTTGAACGTAAAATCCACTTACTTACTTTAAATAAATCAAGACACATAGCTTTAAATCAAATCTCATATTTTCCTAACCATTCTTACCAACATCTCCCATAAGACTTGGTAAGGACTTAGGACAATTTAACATACTTTTAACTTAGGATAACTTAGACATAACCCTTACGTAGAGTAAATCAACATACATACTTCTTAACTTCTAAGAGTAGAAGGAATCATGAAATAATACCACATGTATATTCCATACATAGAACCATGTCTAAAGAAGGAAGAGGTTCACATACCTCGCGACGATTATCGACAATTAGCAAAACGCTCCAAAGTACTTCAACCTAAAATGGCCACAATCGTCCATAGCCTTGAAAATCAATTTTTGAGGTTCACGCGGTGGTCTGCGCGCACGCGCCACGGCGAGCTCAAGGCGCATCAATGGCGGATTCCAAAATACCGAATTGAGGCTCGGATTGGTTGCAAAACGTAGCTAAGATCAATACGAACACAACGGTATACGCCTTAGCCTCAATCAGATCGTAATCGATCGGAATCTTCCAACTTCCGATCGAAGAAAAAGTTTTGGTTGACCCGACGATCTGGGTTGAATTGGAGGTCGTGGGTGGTGCCAAAATGTCAGCCTTTCCACCCTGAAGATTTCTACACTAGCCACGACCGTCGACTACGTGGTGGTCGGAAAATGCTCGTCGGCGACCTAGGGTTTCGGAAATCGATCTGGTCGACGGCGAGTTTTAGCAAGAATCGAGGTCTGGTTTATATGGAAATGACGGCAAGGAGATGGTGGTTCTGATGGTATACCCACTCCCGTCGATTGCACCTCGGTTGGCGGAAAATCGTAAAACCGAGCAGGAAGATGGATGAGCGATCAAACTTCGATGAAATCGCCGGCGATTCCGGAGAATCGGCGGTGGCGGTTGGTATGGACGTGACGCTCGGCGAGACGGCTTTTGGTATATGTCTGCCTACGGATTCCTGGTTTGGCCGAAATGGCGTTTTCCGAACATCGTTCATCGAACAACACCGTTCATGGACGGTTTTCACTGCTCATACTGCTTTGGTATTTTTTGTTCTGCGTTGCCTTCCCAAACTCCCCAACATATACAAAATTTCTCGGGTGGTCCCACGTGACCAAATTTCGAAATTAAATTCCAAAATTCCGATAAATTCTAAAAGTCCCAAATACCGAATTCGAGAATTAAATTCAACTAATAAACCTTTTTCCTTTACAAGGTTCGGAGAAATTTTCAGAATCTTTCATTCCTTCTAAAATTCAATTCCCAAATTCTTACGTACGTTCTTATCTCAACTGCTGGAAATACGGGGTGTAACAGGTATCTCTTTCCAACTACTTCTGGTGAGAGCTTCCCTAATTTGGAAGGTTAATTGGGATTGTATTCAGCTTTCGCTAATAACTTGTAGGCATTTGGGTCAAAACCCTCATCTGTGCACTTTTTAGAAAGTGATTCATATCAATCGTGGTTGGATAACTTGATAAATCCTTCCACCTATTTTTGAGTTATTTTGATCGCATCAGTTTTCTTTATAAGAAAAGTCAACCCACCTACCACATTATGTTGTGACTCAGAAAATTAGACTTCAACCTTTTTTGCCTTTGGGACATATTGAAGAACAAGAGTCACTTTCTTACTTGAAGATGTCACATTTATCTTGGGGACCTTATTCATATCAGAAAGCGCTTGATTTCTTTCAACTATGATCTTCACTTTTTCACCTGCTACATCAGCTTTCATCGTAATATCCATCATTTTGATTGGAATGATGTTATCAACTTTGACCTCCTTGGAGACATGATTCTTTAAATAGAATTTTGCATTTGTAAAGTGTGTTTTTATCTCTACAAAAGGTTCATCATCAACAACTATTTTATTTTGAACCACATCTTCAAAGTACTTAAAGCACTGATGGTAGGTGGATGGAACCACTTTTTTCTTGTGTATCCATGGCCTTCATAACAAAATATTATATGAGGTCTTTGCATCGATCACGTGCATCCATGCATTCGAACACATATCAAACATATTGATTTTCATTTTGACATCGCATATAGCTCTTTTCCCCCCTTAGTTGAACACCTGGATCATTAGACGACTTTCAGAGAGTTCATCCACTGAGATTCCAAGCTCCTTCACAATGCAAATTAGGATAATATTAACTCTAGACCCATCATCAATCATAATTCTATTCACTTTATGCCCTCACACAAAGTCAACCATATATAAAGGATGATTATGTAATGTTTCTCCAAACAAAAGATTATCTTTAGTTTTCTGCATCACAAACGTCCACTTCTTCAGAGAGAATTTGGGTAAGATTTTTTGGGAAGTAGAGGTGATGACAATGTTGGATCTTCATTTTTCATCTATTATTCATCAATGTTGCAACATGAGGTCTTGCTATCATAATGAGAAATTTTGTTGCGAAACCATCTTGGAAAGAATTCCTCCAGTCTAACCGAATAACATGGCTTTTGATATTGAGTCTCCTTGATCTTTGACTTCTTCACATTCTTATTTTCCCTTGGCTTCTTGGGTTTTTTCGTCATATTTCCTCTTGTCACTTGTTTACTTGACTCTTCGTGAGCTCATCTTGCAACGTCTCTGCCGAGTCACCAGAGTTCATCATTCATCATCGGTGTGATCATCTCGAGATTGCCTTTTTTTATAAATATTTCCCCTTCATTATTACTTCATTCACCATAGGAATATGTAATGGCCTGCTAACATCAATGGGGTTGAAGTCACCAAAATTTAATCATCTTTGGTGGTGATGCAATGAGAATATCTCCACATTCGACAAAGTTGTAAGGAACTATGGGATCCAACAAACCAAATTTGACAGAGACTTGATTCTATCTTTCCTTCTCATCTTTGAGTAATATCTTTCCTTCACAAGCCAAGTTCATGACCCTTTCTTTGAAGATGAAATATTTTTCAATAGGGTGACCCATCAACCGATGATACTTGCAGTAATTTGGATCATTAGTCCTCCCAGCTTCATCTAACTTCTTCATTTCAGGTAAGTCAGTAAGTTTCAATGCAAAGAGTTCTTCAAATATTGTTGGAACATCTGAGTCTACGAATGAATACTCTTTCACTTGCATTTCTTTCAAAATTAGCTTTCTATCGGTATTATTTTAGAAAGATGTAGTCTTCACACTTTGCTTTTTGCTTAGCTTTGTGGTGACCTTTAATGGTGCGGCATTAACATCCATTGATTATTTGCTCTTAGACTTTGGCACAAGCCTGTCTCCTCTATTCACTTCTAATTTATCCTTTCCTTTGTGATGCTCGTAGACGGCCCTTGATTTCCATTTGAGAATATGCTTAACTTCATATCATGAGCACACATAGCTAATTCTTCAAAGTACTTGGGGTTGATTCCTTGTAGGATATAAAGAAGTCCCCGGTGCATTCCTTGGATATACATTTTTATTTCATAAGCCTCACTAAGTCTATTTCTGCAATTGAAGCTAGCATTCCTCCATCGATTGATGAAATCAATAACGGGTGCATCATTTCATGACGTGTATTCGTGAGTTAAACCATGTTTACAGTACGCCTTGTGCTATAAAAGCGGTTGAGAAGTTCATGTTTAAGTTGGTACCAGCTATTAATGGAACTATCCTTGAGATCTGTATACCAATCAGAAGCATTCTTGCAAAGAATTCACAAACTGCTTAACAAGTTAATCCCTATAGGTTTCAGCATTATTACAAGTTTCAACAAAGTGTGCAACATGTTGTTTCGGATTTCCTTTACTATCAATTTGTTGAAATTTTGGAGGTTGATAACCTGCATGCATCTTTAGCCCATCAGTCCTTGAAGTATATGGCTTGGCATATGTAATGGAAGACTTGGCATCAACATCATACTTGTCTTTGATGGTTCCCATAATGAAGTCCTTCAATTGATAAATTGGAATTAATCCTTCAGAGGATACTTGTAGCTCTTCAGCAACAAGTACTTGCTTCGTAGGCAAATCTTTTTTTTTTGTGCCATATGAAGCTTTTCAGATGCATGACTTTTATCTTCCTCCATCACACTCTCAAATCTGTCTGTCAACTTGATAATTTGATTATCTTGATCTTGTACATATTTCATCAACTCACTTATCATCTTTGTCAAGCTTGCAAGTTGTTCTTCAACAGTTGAGGTGTTAGTCATTATTACTTGGATAGTTGTTGTGGATGACAGAGAAAACATGTATTTTTCCTCAAACTGAAATTTGAGCGGAACATGTTACGTGGAGTGATTGGAGCAGAACTGGTGATCAAGGCTTCGTTATCATCTTAGATGTTGAGATTCTTAGTATGAAATGAGTTAAGTTGAGCCAACGTCTTTTCAACTATCTCAGCGATGTTCTCTCTCAATTCAGTGGGAAAGAACCTTTCCCCTTCGATGGTTGAATTTCTACGATAGAAACTTATGCGGACAACACTTGAAATGCTTGTTGTCCTAGCAAGTTTGTTTTGTTCTTGGTGATGGGTCCTAAGATTCTCATAGTCGTATCAAGAGGAAAATTTGGAATCAATAGCCTTTGCAACAACAGATTTTGAGTTGATCTTCTTGGATGTCATTTCGGTGTTCTTGAAATTTGATGATTTAATGTAAAGAGGTGAGAGGTAGAGATTTTTCCACTGGGCGTGCTAAAATTTGTAAACAACAAATTTCGAGTCGAGAAAATAATAATAATTCAACGCAGGAAAAGTGAGTAACAAAATGTAGTATTTTGATTTCAAGTATGTCGAGTGTTACAATCTTTATATAATTTTCTGATTCTCCAACAATAATATAAAGTATATTGGACTTGAATTTGATTTAGATTCAAGGGCCTGAGTAGGTTGATCTTGAATCTTCGTACTTGAATTTGAATTTGAATTATTTGTCACGAACAAGTACCTCACCCAGGGGCCAGAAAGGGCAACTTCCTTTCCAACTTTTAGGGCGGGTCCAGTCGGGGCTTCCGCAACACCCCATTGCTTAGATGGGCAACAACCCATCCTTCGATTGCCTTTGAAACATAATAAATTCCCTGTTTTTCTAATCTGGGGTCCCGTCCCTAGACGACTTGAGTAAAGAATTGATCTTGAACAACTTGATATTTGCCTTTGTTCATAATATGTGACTTGAACTTGAACTTGATTGCTTGAATGTCTGAGCTTGTAGCTTGTAGAGAAATATGCGATTTTTGATCCACGAGCTCTCTTCTTGCTTTTTGTTCTTAATTCCCTCTCCGCTGTGAGTTATGATGATCCTTATTTATAATTTTAGGGAAGGTGTAGCTCTGTGATTTGATTGGTCGGAATATATCATCCACACACTTAGCATGATTTCTTTGGCTCATTAAATTAATTTGGATTGTCACATCATTTGACACATTGCATCGGCCTGGATTTTAAGGTGGGTCTGGACCTTGGGCTACTAAGGTGGGCTCATCATTTGGATCCTAGTTAAATGAACTAGCCCAATGAATTTAAAATTAGATGATTAATCCAATCATATTAACCGTATTATTTAAACTATTTTCTTGAATTTAATATAATCCAAATTAATTTATGGATTTAAATCCAATAAAATTTCATGACTTACAAGTTACAACGTCCTTCTTTAGGTGTTACTTATGGTATGAAGAATCATTTACGTTTCTTTTATGATTTGTTAATTTCTTCTACTTTAAAAAATTAGCAAAAGAATTGACAGGGTCAATCATATCTAATTTAATAAACTGAAATTTATTTATAAGAATATATCAGCAATATCTTCAGGTAAATTCTTGATTACAGTTAAGGCCAAGATGAAGTGAACATGTGACAATACCAATCTACGGTCGTCATATGAGGTACTCATAATGGACTAAAGGTAAAATAAAAAAAATAAAAAACAGTTTGGTGTATTAAGCTTCCGCTATACGCGGGGTTTGAGAAGGGCCGGACCACAAAGATCTATTATACGGAGTCTTACATTGTAATATGAAAATAATACTAACTGTTGTTGCTGAAAAGAAATTTACTATAAATTATGTAAAATGTAAGTTTTTTTTTCTTTTGTTTTTTCCAACTATTTGATTCTCTCTTTTCTGGAGATGTAGTTTTCTTTATTTGTAAGACGGATAATTAAAATATTGAAATAGCAACATATTTTGATGTCTTAGAATAAGAAAATAGAAATTCGTAAGCATGAAAAGAATAATATTTTTTCATTTTCTTTAGAGTAATTGTAGGACAGAGGAAGGAAAAGAAAAAAGGAAGAAAACAGTAATAACGGAACAAAATTACTAATATTTTTGTCTAGGAGTTGGTATTTTCTTAAAAAATTTCAAATGACTAAGTGAACACACTTTTTGATCCTGAAAGAGTAGAATATATGCTTTAAATTTGTTTTCGAGATATAAGTAAATTACATACTTTTCCCGATTCATAAATTTTCTATTATAGTCCAAAATACATTAAGTTTTATATAATTAAACGGGTATTAAGTTTTTCTTCAAATTATCCTTGATAAATGAAGATTTACATAATCAAGAATCATATTAAATAAGTACTATTTAATTAAAGTATAAAAACACTTCTTACTTCGAGTGAGTCATTTCTTAAAAGACATGCTCAAGACACCATATACGAACTTTCGGTTTCATCACTAGTTCGGTGTGCAAATATATTAAAATTGATGTACGGGGAATAGTAATTGATTACTACTAGTGCTTTCAAAGGATAAACAACTATAAATTACAATAGTGATAAATTTGATGCCAACAAAAGTTGTGGCAACAATAATTTCTTGTGATCTTGATCTTCGTTGTTGAATGCGTTTTGGGTGTTTATCTTAGTTCCAAGTCAACTGCAACAAGCTTATTGTGAATCTTGACAACCTGAAACCAAGAGAATTCCTACTTGTTAATTGTGTTGAGTCGGGTGTTAGCACCATTCCCTTAAGACAATATTGCCCGTATATATGCTTTGTACGGGTGATTTGCAACTTGTCTTCCAAGATAAAACAACAAAATATCACTTGTGCAAAGCAAACACTAGTGATCCTGGCGAAGAAAACAAACATGAACCGATTGCTGAAGAATAGAAAAGAATAACTTCTTTTTTGCAGTGATTTGCTCACTGTTTTATATGTTCTATATTCTGTTCTCAAATCTGAAAATAGGGTGTGATTAAATAGTATTTTAAGAAGAGGAAAGATGTTAAATGACCATTAAGAGGTTGTTTAAGAGGTGTAATAAGAAACGTTCTGAACATTAAGAGAAAGGTTCAAAATGTTTCAAGTGAATTAACCATCCAACCGTTGGCCTTTCCGTTGCCTGGCAACGTTACTGGACATGAAGCGTCGCGGCACTGGACAACTTCAGCTTCTAGAAACTTCAGGGACCAAACTGTAAAGCCCCGCGATCCTGCCCGGACAGGGCGGGTGGGTGGTGTTGGCGCGAGTGTGGGCCAAGTCTCGAACCCAAGCACATCTAGGTCCTCCCTTCTTCAAACACATGGGTTACCCATTGGGTCCCAATCCCTTATTCAGTTTTGAGACTTATATTATGAACAATTCTTTATTTTTCCACCGATGTGGTAGATTTGTCTCACACCACTCTTTCATGTCTCAAACACCTTACTTTTCGGACCAATATCTCTTTCATTTATCAATGAAATTTGATGATCGGTGGCCCTACGGTCATTTACTCATTTCGTAGATTATGCACGTGTGAAGAACCAATGTCTCCAACATGCGGAACCGTGATGTTTAAGTCATTGAAGATGGGCGGACCCAACCTCCACCAAAAGCAAATTTTCAACAATCCCCTCTTGGCAGAGATTTTGGCGCACACACAAGGTGCCTTCTTTCAGCAATCTTTCAGCGGAAAGATATTGCATCTGAATAGGTAGTTGTAGCTTTGAACCTTCCATAGTAAAATATCATCAAACTTACTTACTGCGTGGTGAATGCGATGTCTTGAACCAACAGTGTTTAATGTAAGCCAACACAATGATACCAACACAATAACTCCCCTTATTCACTTTCGTTCTTATCGTTCTGAACATTATGGTCGTGGAAAGCACTTGGATTCTTAAGTGCGTTCATTTGAGGCGGTCTGTCCTCGCACTTAAATAGGTGGTCTCCGACAATGTATCCTGATATACCCCACTTCACAGGTGTTAGGTACCATTAAAAGTTTCCCCAAACCTAACCTCAACCGTTGAGGATCATTACAGGTTTTGGAAACTTAACCTTTACCCACGCTGCATGTAGCACTTAATGTCTATCACGGAAACGACCTTGGATTCATGTTTCTATTTAGAAATCATTATCCGAAGTGCTATTTCTTCCATCGAAGCGCTCAACTGAACCTTTACGACTTAGTTTTTCCATTGAACCTAATTCCTGGAATCTCTAGTCAGTAAGGTTGGGTATCCACCATATCAGTTCTTATTGATTGGGTTTTAAGCCCATTCCCCTAGACATGCAGAAATCTTGATCTGTGGGTATCCATTTTGTCAAGGGATCTGTTGTATTCTCCTTTGATTAGTCATCAAGGAAGTGTCACCCGTGAAGATCAACTGCCATGCAGTCTTATGTATGCGACAGATATGTCCAGACGCCGTCATTCGTGCCCTTACAGTGTATAACTGACATAGGCATGAGTTACTTCCAGTAAGAGACATCCCCTAAGAGGTTGTGAAGTTACTCAACTTCTCATCATGCTTTGTGCAAAGCGATAAACTCTGATTCCATCATGAATCGTCTGATGCAAGTTTTGCTTAGAGGATTTTTCCTAAGACACATCATGCACATCCACTTGTGGCTTTGGTGTTCTTCAGGTCTGATGTCCAGTTTGCATCACTGTGTTCTCCCAGAATTACTGGACATCCAGAATATCATAATTCATAGATAAGCGAATAATTCTGATGTCATCACATCCAATTTAACGCCTTCTATCGATCATTTCCAGAATCACTAGTGAACCTTAGTTCAACTGATCTTCTTTTATGAACCAATACCAGGTCAATTGTAATGTGACCTGAGCATATCCCTCCTGATATATGGGTGCACCATGATTCTAATCAATTCAATTATTCATATCCGTTAGTGACTTCAACGAGACTGTCAAAACACCTCACAAGTGAGTTTGGTGTAGACCAGTCTGTTAGATGTCTTGGAATTCCCAATTCCTAAGATGTCATCTGTAGTACCCATATCATTCATATTGAAACATCTTTCCAACATATTCTTAGTCTCTAGGATCAACCTAGGACTTCTCATTATGATCAACATGTCATCTACGTAAAGACACATCAAGACAAACGAGTCAGAATTACCTTTCATGTAGACATATTTGTCACACTCATTAATGGAGAAACCCGTCGATAGTGGAGTACTATCAAATGTTTCGTGTCGATGCTTTGAGGCCTGTTTTAGCCCGCACAAAGATTTGACAAGTCGATAGACTTTCTTCTCTTCCATAGAACCTCATACCCCTCGAGTTGTTCCGTATTACTTTCTTCTTCCATTTTCAGACTTTTGGTTTTCCAACGGTTGGCTTTGTAGCTTCATAGTCAATGTTTCTATAGTAAGATTTATTGTTTCTGTTTTATCTGAGACTTTCAAGACCAAAATGTAAACATTTCAGGGACCATAATGGAAGTTCAGGAAGAAGCCCAATAGACCATCAAACCAATTCTCCGGTTAGGAAGGTTGTCTTAACATCCATGTCGCACAAGACTGCGATGACTCTGAAGGTTAAGTTATTCACATAGGAGCACATGTCCAAATAGTCGAGGTCTTATACTCATCAGTAGATCCATCTACTTTATAGTCAATTTGAGTATCCACTTTTACAACCCAAAAGGTTCTTTTCCCGGAGGAAGATCAACCATCACATAAGTATAGTTCTATTTGACGGAATCTATTTCTCTCTCTGTAGTGCTTCTGGAGTTGAAAATTCTTTGTTAATTGTCCATGATTTATTCTCAACCACATAAGCTAGATGGCCTGGAACATGTCTTTGTCCCCTCTTTTGCTCCGGTTTGGTTCAACCTCTAGAATCCCTAAGTTCTGTAGATCTGGAACATTAAGTTCTGGATAGTCAACAACTTTTGAATCATGTAGATCTGTAATGACTAGTTCCGGACAGTCAGGCACTCGCGGGTTCTTGTTTATCTCGAGCAAATACTATTTTTCCCTTCTCAAGAAAAGTTATCTTCAAAGAAATCAGCATTCTTTGTCACCAAGATGCGATAAGCACTACTGTTATTTGCAGATCTGGTGGATATGCAATCTACAGTCTTAGGTCCAAGTTGACCTGTTTTAGCTTAGGTACTTCAACCCTTGCCACACTATCCCATATCTTGGGCGTACGTATCTGCGCTTGGCAAAAATTGTTGGTGTTACACCCCGTAAGTTCAGGATATGTATAAGAGAATGGACACGATAACACAAGACTTGAAAAAAAGTGCGAAAGGAAAAATTGTTTTTCCGACGGAAAATCTTCCTAACGTCGGAAAGGAAAAATGTTCGTTGATGAGAATTAGATTCTCAAATTGCATAATTTGAGGAATATAGAATGTATTATCATTATGGAAATTTATTTTTACGGATTTGGTCACGTAGGGCCCACCCGAGAAATTTTACGTTTTGTGGGGCCCACGAGGGTTACAAAATTTTATGGACGAATGGGAGGGCAACACGTGGCACCCCCCCTCCACATGGTCTTGGATGAAATTGGGCAAGGGTATTATGGTCATTGACCAAGGTAGATGATCAAGTCTTGCAAGCTTGAGATAATAGACCAAGTCAACTTGCCACTTGTATAGATACCTAAGTATTCTTCATCCTACCCACATATGTTGTAATATTGACCCTACATTTTGTTATATATACACACTAGTAGCAAGACCAAGTCTTCAACACTTAGAAAAATTTCACTACATTCTTGTTCTTGAAGTTGCTCTCGGCTTTGTCACATTTCCCACACAAAAATTTTGCAATTGTGGTTCATTATTCACAAGACTTTAACCCAAGGTCCCTAAGGGTATTGTAAGGATATCTCAATAGAAATATCTCAGAAATTGACATTTTCACGTTAGTCGAAAGGCGAAAACCTAAGTCGTTTTCATAGGTTTTGATTGGAAATAGAAGAGAAGTTGTTTGTGAACTTCAAAAGGCTTCAAATAGCGGATTATAGCGTAAAGGAAAGGAGCTAAGAATTGCTAAGGAGCGACTTTGAAACTTGGAATTTTATAAGGGTTTAACAAGGTAACAATCTTGTCGTTTTAGTAACTAAAGATTATTTATTGTTGTAGTTATGGATATTAGCAAGCATGATATATATATTATGAAGTTTGATAAGTGTGTTGGCTATTGGAACCCTAATCTGAAAACTAGTATGTTTAGCCTTTGAGATTGTAATTCAATTTGGTTATTAGTTTAGTCGTCGCATGTTATATAAAGAAGGAATTGTAGTTGTTGAAGTTGTTTATGACTATATAACATGTTAGACCTAATAACTTGGATTGAAAAAGAATTGGAAAGAATGTTGTGTTGTTGTACATGTTAGCCGAGAATGGCTTTGAATATTGAACTACTTGGTATTAATTGTGGGGCAGAATTTTACACGTATTGTAAGGCGCGTAATCCCCTTTGATTGGTTGATGTATTGAACCTTAAATGTGGCATGTTGGTTATTGATTATCGGGCCTTGAAAAAGGTGGAAAAGTACGTAGAAACAAAGGAGGTGTTGCCCGATTTTCCGTAGAATAAGAGTCTTTATACTTAGTATGATTCTACGTTTAAAGGGGATGAGTTGATAGACATGTTATGATTAATATAGGTTGAAGTACTACGAGTAGCGTATTCTACTTAAAGGATGGAATAGCTATCAAGGTTGAAGTACTTTGGAGCATTTTGCTACTTGTCGATAATCGTCGCGAGGTATGTGAACCTCTTCCTTCTTTTGGGCATGATTCTATGTATGAAATATACATGTGGTGTTATTTCATGATTCCTTTTACTCTTAGAAGTTAAGAGGTATGTATGTTCATTTACTCTATGTAAAAGTTATGCCTAAGTTATCCTAAGTCCTTACCAAGTCTTATGGGGGATGTTGGTAAGAGCCGTTAGGAAGTATTTGGAGTCGAGTTGACTTTGCTAATTTACTGCACGAATGAGAATAAGTATCGAACAAGACATTGCAGCGTTAATAAAAGATAATGTATCGACAATCAATTATATTAAAATGAGTAGAATTCTCCATCTGCATAGAAACTAAGATAAGACAAAATTGTATTACATTTTCTAGATCATGGCTGCTTTAATAAGATCGTTATAAACAAGTATAACTTATTCACAACGCACAAAAGTATATGTTACTTAATTTAAAGAATTTACGTTATGAAGTTTTAAGACTATGAACCTTAAATTCTTAAAAGGTTAAGAGACTTGATTTCTAAAGTTAAGAAACTTGATTTAAAGTTAAGAGACTTGTAGTATTTTGAAAGTTAAGAAACTTGATTTGAAAGTATATGATACTTGGTCTTAAAAGTATAAGTCTGTTGGTTATAAAAAGAATGAATTTGTCTAAAACCATAAAGGGTTATAACGGCTTTATGGGAAGTTAGTTATAACGGCTTTATGGAAGGTTAAGAGAGTTGTCTATTTTGATTGATAGGCATGAGTTGCCTAGACTGTGAAAATTGAAGTTACTTGGTTTCAAAGCCTTGAAATGAATTTCTAAAAGGTGTAGTAACTTATTTTGAAAAATAGACATGCCTTGATACTACGGGTGTTAGTATCTTGGGGTTTTATATAAAAATGAGTCTTTTGAAAAGAATGGACGTACGTAGTACTTTGGCTTGTTTAAATGAGAATTTTTCCATTTTGTGCCTTGATAGTACTTTGGCTTGCTTAAATAAGGATTTCTCTTGGTTATAAAAAGAAGGCATGGTAATTGTCTTGGTTTATGTAAAAAGAAGGCATGGTAATTGTCTTGGTTTGTGTAAAGGCATGGTATTGTCTTGGTTTATGTAAAAAGGAAAGGCATGGTATTGTCTTGGTTTATGTAAAAAGGAAAGGCATGGTATTGTCTTGGTTTGCTTGCATATGGGTTTCTCATATAGACATTCGTGCAAGTGTCATATTTCCACATCTCTGCGTCCCTCCATAAAGGGCCGACAACTTGTTTCAAGGATATCATGGAGTAGCTCCCCATGGTGGTGAGTGGTACACACTCACGGCGGGTCGGTATTTGACTCGGGCGGGTTAAATTCTCGGGATATATATAAGTCATGGATTAGCTATCCGTGATGCGAGTATCGTGTACCGATGACTCATTGTGGGTCCACATGACCTAAGCGGGTGAAATAGTCTCTTGCGGGTGAAATAGTCCCATGATAGGTTGCATTATAACACAGAGGGTGGTTGACCCTGACACTGGCACGACCTTCATATTTTGAAACGGTAGTGATTTCATTAATGAAAGAGTGCAGTGTGTTTATGACTTAAAGTGGAACAGTTGGTCTCATTGTTAAAAGCATAACTTAAAAGATAAAAGTGATTGCATTACTCTCATGATTTCAAGGTTCGGTGTGCTTATTGATGTTATATTATATCATGGACTGCCGGCAGTGAGGAAGGATTCCACGGGCATGATTGATGTTATGGGCGTGAGACCCATGGTTATATTTGAGTAATGACTTTGAGGGCATGCGTCCCTGATTTGACATGACTATTTATGTATTGTGTACTGTAGTTTGGCTATCATACATGTCTCCTGTTTTATATGTGAACTGTGTGATATCCTTTACAGTACTTACTGTTTCACATACTTGGTACATTCTTTGTACTGACCTCATTCGGGGGGTTGTGTTCATGCCGCAGGTTTAGGTACGCAGTTTGGTGATCTGCAGGTGTAGGACCCTGCTCAGAGTTTATGGATAGCTCCATTTGTTCAGGAGTTTATCATTTTGGTATAGATCCTTCAAGATGAGCTTTTATCTGATTATGGGTATGGCGGGGCCTTGTCCCGTCATAGTTCAGTAAAACTCTTAGAGGTATGTATTCATATGTGGGATTATACTCGTGTACAGTGTAGTATCTTTTTATTATGTATATTATATGGCAGTCTTGTCGGCTTTGCCCTTGCATGTTCGTTGGTTTAAAAAAAACGAGGTGTTATTTAGTTCCGCAATTTACTTGTGTCCAGTAGAAGGTGCGGGTAGGGCACCGCCACGCCCAGGGTTCGGGGTGTGACAGAGTGGTATCAGAGCAGTCAGTCCTCGGAATGTCTACAGACCGTGTCTAGTAGAGTCTTGATTATCGATATGTTGCGCGCCACACCTATAAACAGGAGGCTACAAGACATTTAGGAGTTGGTTTCTATTCTTCTCACTCTGAGATCGTGCCATAGAGCTGTGTTAATAAGATAATTCCTCTCTGACGTATTATAGTGTTATAGTTATGCCTCCAAGGAGGGCAACGCCTGAAGGGCAAAACAAAGCGATGAGAGCTACGGTGACTCGAGAGTTGATAGGGCTCATTCCCGTGGTATAGGATGTTGTGCCGATCGGCGAGTTAAATGCGCCAGGTTTTGAGGCCCCAGCACTAGAGCCTCCAGTTTCTCAGTTAGGGGAAGACTATAGGGTCATAAGGGAAGCAGTTATGTTATTGACCAAGATAGCGGTGTTACAGTTTCATCAGCAGGAGGTTATTCGGCCAGTACAGACAGGTGTACAGAGGGTAGAGGGCCAACGCGGAAATCAGCATAAGAGGGCTAGACCGGTTGGTTATCCCGGTGAGTTTTTGGACGAGTAGCCTCAGCAGCGAGTGAGATATTCGTCCCAGCCTACCCAGTACATACCCCCGCAGATCACAGGTGGGAGATTGGACCCCACAAGGTATTTAGGAGCCGGTCCGAGCTCCAGGGTTCGAAGTTCTCAGAGGAGCAGAGGATTTTCTCAGTCGAGGCCACCTATTCCTCAGTGTTTCCGATGTAGTAAGCGTCATATGGGGAAATGCCGTTATGGCACATGTGTTTGTTATTATTATGACCGTCCGGGCCATAAGCAGTGGGAATGTCCTGTGAGAAAGAGCACTGGTAAGGTGGCTCAGCCTATGAGGCCGGTGGTTGGTTCCCTTTCCTCCACAAATGCGCCCAGGCGGTGTTGGATGTCGACCAACCATGGTAGAGTCGGTGGAGTTAATAGTTCTGTCGGTCCTTCGAACCTCATAGATGACGTGATCACAAGCGAGATCGTGAGGCAACATCGCATGGGGTTACAGGTATATTTTGATTCTTTTGAATCATACGTGCATTGATAGATTCAGATTTCACCCTAGCGTATATGTTTTCCCTTTGTTGCTAGTAGTTGTAAAGTGATAGTACCACCAGAGGTAGGGATACTCTGATTAGTAAAGTGAAAAGTGAAGAATGTTGACAAAAATGATAAAGTGAACTGAGACTATAGTTGTGTAGGGTTCACAAGTTATAATTACCCCATAACAGTGTGAAGACCGATAGGGAAGAATGTACAATAGAAATACTTTGGCCTATTTGACGAACCTCTAGTGAATAGGAGGATAGGGTGAGAAATACCTCGAGATAAGAGAGAAATTTATTTCAGACTAAGAATGAGAAGTTAAGTGTGACGATGGGTTGGGTTATAGACTCATTTCGGGTCAACCGATAGTATGGAATGGGGTGATGCCAGTTGGATAGGGTCCCGTTTTGTGATAGGGTCCCGAGGATGCAAGACCCAAGTCTAGTTAATCGTTGTACGAGTTTGTGGACGCGTTCCACCGGAATCAGGTCGTAAGGACCGAGAAGAGCCTTAGCGGAAATTCAAATAGCACGATGTCCAAGTTTGGATAGTAACTCCAAGGATTGGATAACCGAAACAATATTTGAAATTTTGTACGTGTACTAAATAAGTTTGGAAGTACGAGAAAGTATGACAAGTAAGAAAAGAAAGGAACCTCTAAGGTCCCATTTTTTATAAGACTGTAACCTTCGAGTTTTGTGAGAAGGGACCGCGGATGGAAGGTCCATTAATATGTTTACGTAGGTTATGTGGTGGCCATGTGTGGCATCGTTGGTCTTGTGGAGTATTGATTGATAGGCATAGTAAGGAGACTGAGCCGGAGTTTGTATAGCTTGAAAACCGACTAAGAACATTCAGGGATGAATGTTTATAAGGGGGGAAGAATGTTACACCCCGTAAGTCCAGGACATGTATAAGAGAATGGACGCGATAACACAAGACTTGAAAAAGGGTGCGAAAGGAAGAATTATTTTTTCGACGGAAAATCTTCCGAACGTCGGAAAGGAAAACTGTTCGTTGATGAGAATTAGATTCTCAAAATGCATAATTTGAGGAATATAGAATGTATTATCATTAAGGAAATTTATTTTTACGGATTTGGTCACGTAGGGCCCACCCGAGAAAATTTACGTTTTGTGGGGCCCACGAGGGTTACGAAATTTTATGGACGAATGGGAGGGAAACACATGGCACCCCCCCCCCCCCACATGGTCTTGGACGAAATTGGGCAAGGGTATTATGGTCATTGACCAAGGTAGATGATCAAGTCTTGCAAGCTTGAGATAATTGACCAAGTCAACTTGCCACTTGTATAGATACCTAGGTATTCTTCATCCTAGCCACACATATGTTGTAATATTGACCCTCCATTGTGTTATATATACACACTAGTAGCAAGACCAAGTCTTCAACACTTAGAAACTTTTTACTACATTCTTGTTCTTGAAGTTGCTCTCGGCTTTGTCACATTTCCCACACAAAATTTTTGAAATTGTGGTTCATTATTCACAAGACTTTAACCCAAGGTCCCTAAGGATATTGTAAGGATATCTCAATAGAAATATCTCGGAAAAACGACGTTTTCACGTTAGTCGCAAGGCGAAAACCTAAGTCGTTTTCATAGGTTTTGATTGGAAATGGAAGAGAAGTTGTTTGTGAACTTCTAAAGGCTTCAAATAGCGGATTGGAGCGTAAAGGAAAGAAGCTAATAATTGCTAAGGAGCGACTTTGAAACTTGGAATTTTATAAGGGCTTAACAAGGTAACAATCTTGTCGTTTTAGTAACTAAAGATTACTTATTGTTGTAGTTATGGATATTATTGTTACACCCCGTATTTACAGGACATGTTTTAAGAACGTACGTAAGAACTCGCAAGTGTTAAAATTTGAGACTTGTAAAAATTTGTCGGAATTATGAAATTGTCGGAAAACGTATTATTGTGACGAATGGGAGGGAGACACGTGTCACCCCCCTTAGATGATGCCTTGGACGAAATCTTGCAAGGGCATTGGACCTTGGTTAGCAAGACAAGTCTTGCAAGTAGTAGCTTGACAATATTGACTAAGTCAATGGGTCCACATTAGCTTGATATTTAATTAAGAGCTCATCCAAACCACCCATTTGTTTATATCATGACCCTCCATTACACTATATAATACTAGTAGTGCAAGACAAGCTTAACATTTAGCCTTATTTTCACAAAAAATTGAAGGAAGAGCAAGAGAGCTCTCGGGTTCAAGGCATTGTGAAGAGCAAAAATTTTCGTTTCTTGTCCTTTAAGCTCCACATTTTAAACCAAGGTTCATGAGTGTTATGTAAGTGTATCTCAATAGAAAAATCCCGGAAAAAGAGAGTTTTTGTATTAGTCGCAAAGTGAAAACCTAGTGGCTTTCTAGGTTTTGGATTGGAAGTTTGAAGGAAAGTTGTTGGTATGGTTCTAAGGGTCTCCACAAGCGGATTGAAGTGTCTTGGAGAGGCTCTAAACTACTAAGGAGCGACTTAGGATTTGGAATTGGATTAAGAATCGTTAAGGTATAATCTTGTCTTTTAAGGTGTTACAAGATTATATATTTATATTGTTGTTGTTAGCTTTACATGTTGATAGCATGAAGTTGGTATGTTGAAGTTTATAAGTATTATGGATTTCTTGTAGCTTAAATCCGAAATGTAATGTAAGCCATGTTAAGTTGGATTACAAATTGGTCGTTTATTAGAAATCGTCGCATGTCACTTACTTGAAGATTATGGTAGTCATAATCAAATGCGACTTGATATCATGTTATGCTACCAATTTGGATTGAAATGGAAATTGGATAAGAATTGGTATTGTTGTATTCATTATGGCCGAAAATTGGACTAGTAGTTGTATTAGTTTGTTATCATTTGTGGGGCGGAATTTTACACGTCTAGTAGGCGTGTAATCCCCTATTGATTAATTGCTTTGATTGTGCCTTAAATGTGGCGTGTTTGGTTATTGTATTCGGCCTTGAAAAATGTGGCAAAGTAAGTAGAAACAAAGGAGGTGCTGTCCGATTTTCCGTAGAATTTAGTGACTTAGCACTTAGAATATTCTACGTTTGAAATAAGAGGTTAATGGACGTATGGTGACCATTATAGGTTGAAGTACTAAGTATAGCGTATCCTACTTGAAGAATGGAATAGCTCAAGGTTGAATTACTTTGGAGCATTTTGCTACTTGTCGACAATCGTCGCGAGGTATGTGAACCTCTTCCTTCCTTTGGCATGATTCTATGTATGGAATATACCTGTGGTATCATTTCATGTTTCCTGTTACTCTTAGAAGTTAATAGGTAGTTGTGTGATCTACTCTATGTAGAACTTTTCCTATCTTTGAGCATGACTAGTTGCACGTATGTAGTACGGTAGACGTACAACACCTTGATATCCTTTACTAGTTTGTGAATAGCCAAGTCGGGTGAGTTGGGAGATTTATTCACTTCTTTGAAAGTATAAAGGATGTCTTAAGTTTTATTAAAGTTAAGGGACTTGAAGAGTTTTAAAGTATGTGATACTTGTTCCGTTTTAAACGTATAAGTCCCTTGGATAGGAAATTGTTTTTGGCTAACGCATAAAGGGTTATAACGGCTTTATGGGAAGTTAGTTATATTTGCTTTATGGAAAGATGAATGACTTGATTTTAGTGAAAAGGCAACTTGTTTTTAAGGCATCAATTGCCTAAGGTTTTATAATAAAAGGAGTCACTTGTTTTCTAAAGGTTAAGAGACTAATTGTATTTTTGAAAGTTATGAGAATTGATTTGAAAGTATATAATACTTGGTTTCAAAAAGTAGAAGTCTCTTGGTTATAAAAGGAACGTGTTGGTCTAAACCATAAAGGGTTATAACGGCTTTATGGGAAGTTGGTTATAACGACTTTATGGAAGGTTAAGAGAATGGTTTTCTCTAATAAAGAAATCAAAGAAATAACTTGTGTTAAGGAAGGGCAAATTGTTTTAAAGGTACCAATTGCTTAAGGTTTTTAATAAAGAAGTCACTTGATTTAGAAGCCGGTAATTGTATTTCTAAAAAGGTATTGTGACTTGTCTTGAAAGGTGGATAGGACTTGATACTACGGTTGTTAGTATCGGGGAAGTCTTATTTGGAAAGGAGTCTTTTGAAAAGAATGTACGTACGTAGTACTTTGGCCTGTTTAATTGAGAATAATTCTATGTGATGCCTTGATTAGTACTTTGGCTTGACAAATTGAGAATTTGTCTAAGTATGCCTTGATAAGTACTTTGGTTTGTTAAATGAGAATTATTCTATTTGTGCCTTGATTAGTACTTTGGCTTGTTAAATGAGAATTATTCTATTTGTGCCTTGATTAGTACTTTGGCTTGATTAATTGAGAATTAGTCTAAGTATGCCTTGATAAGTACTTTGGCTTGTTAAATGAGAATTATTCTATTTGTGCCTTGATTAGTACTTTGGCTTGATTAATTGATAATTAGTCTAAGTATGCCTTGATAAGTACTTTGGCTTGTTAAATGAGAACTATTCTATTTGTTCCTTGATTAGTACTTTGTCTTGATTAATTGAGAATTAGTCTAAGTATGCCTTGATAAGTACTTTGGCTTGTTAAATGAGAATTTTTCTATTTGTGCCTTGATTAGTACTTTGGCTTGATTAATTGAGAATTAGTCTAAGTGTGCCTTGATAAGTACTTTGGCTTGTTAATTGAGAATTAGCCTATGTGTGCTGGTGATAGCCTTTGAGTGCAAGTATTATGTTTTATTACGTTGCCGCGACTCTCGGTTGGAGGGCCGGCTGTCTTGTTGTAAGTACTTGGACATACCGACAGTGATGTGGGATTCCACGGGTATGCTTCCGTTAATTGTAGTACTTGGGTTAAATTCCCGGATTTTTATAGAAGACATGGTAGTGCTTCTGTTTTATATAATGGTCGGTTGAGATAGGGTAAGAGTATAAATGAGGGGCAAGCCCCAAGACGTTATACCACCTTCTCCAGGGTAAGAGTATAAGTGAGGGGTAGACCCCCAAGATGCTATACCACCTGCTTTACCAACTTCTCCAGGGTAAGAGTATAAGTGAGGGGTAGACCCCCAAGATGCTATACCACCTGCTTTACCAACTTCTCCAGGGTAAGAGTATAAGTGAGGGGTAGACCCCCAAGATGCTATACCACATGCTTTACCAACTTCTCCAGGGTAAGAGTATAAGTGAGGGGTAGACCCCCAAGACGCTATACCACCGGTGGGACTTGGTGTTCATGTATGCCTATTAGTGTATTATTATATCTGGGTATCGATGATGTGGGATTCCAGGCGGGAGATATATATATGTGTTGTGTATGTGTCGCAAGCGGTGAGGTGGGATGCCACGGGCGCGACACATGATTATATTTTACACTTGTAGCTGTCGGCAGTGATGGGGGATTCCACGGACACGCTTGATATTAGTGTGACTTGATCGCGTCCCAGATTGGGCCGGGTAGTAAATGTGCCCTCGCTAAGGGCCGGATTATACTTATGAAAGATAAGTAGGTTATATAGAAATGAACTTAATGATTTTTCCTAATCATGTGCGTAAGAGTGTGACTATAACTTTTATTGAAAATGGGAAAAGATAATAAGCTACGATTAAGTTCATAAGTGGTAATGACACGGCCGGATCTGGTATGTACTTTTTGTACTTGTCCTTGTCATTCTTTTGTACAGTTATGATCTGCATTTCTTGACGTTATTTACATTCCATATTAAATTTTTGTTATGCGGCCCCGCCGAAGCTGCGTTAAATGCCGCAGTTTAGGTACCTGTGTTGGTGATCCTTGCTCTTAGGATCTCGGTTGATTTTAGAAAGCTCAATTTGCTCGGAGGCTTAGCTCTTGTGCAGTTTTCCACTGAGGTAGTAGATTCATGTATATTGGGGTATGGCGGGGCCTGTCACAGTGGTTATGTTAAATCTCTTAGAAGTGCAGTAGTCACATGTGTGGGTCGGTTGTAAAAGAAATGAGACAATGCTTGGTTGTATTTATATATGTTCGGGAAAGCGACCTGTCGGCTAACGTTGTTTTACTTAGATGTTTTATTTATAAGTTTCATGTATGTTCGCTGATTTTCTCGATGTTTACTCGTAAGGGTGCCCGTG